>ADNK01000127.1:0-57917 GCA_000320545.1 Bigelowiella natans CCMP2755 | reverse complement strand
TCACACCTGGTGCTTGAGAAGGGTTTAATTCAATATCTTTACCCATTTTAGCAATGACAAAACCACCACTGGTGTGGATTTTTCTGCCTTTACTTCTACTGCTTCCAATATAGGTGTGGAAATCAATTTCTAATCCATTATCATAACTCATCTTGTATAATTTATCCACAGGCATTGTGTTTAAAAGACCGCTTCTGTTATCAAAGGTAATGTTTAAATTTGTGATGGGAAAATAGAATTCGTTTTCGGTCGCATCATATGTTGTTTTCTTAACAGCAATAATTAAACTATCAGGGATACTTGGTAATGTTATGGTGGATGATAATATGGTTTTACTGTTGTTTATCCCTTGAGGAAAACCATTACTATCAATAGTTCTGTATGTAGGGAACTCCATATATGGGACAATATTTTCAGGACTGACTTTGAGGTCTAAAGCAGGAGTTAAATACACAACATCTATATAACTTTGTAAAAATGGTCCTGGTTTATTCGCTAATGTAACGAATTCTGCTCTACATGTTACATCACCTGCTTGAGTGCCGATTCTGTTTCCATCGTAGCAGACTGCTCTACTTGGGTCTTTAAAATTGATTTGGAGGGTAGCATTGTTAACACCGTATAAACCTACACTATGATAATTCTCAGGAACATAGCATAACGGACTAATCATAAGTTTCTCTTTGGATGTAAATTTTAGGTAAAATTTATATTCTGCTTGGACAGCATTTCCAACTGCTCTTGCGACTGGTTCGCCATCTACATATGGATAAGCAATACCACCTATGGTCACATTTCCATTAAAGTTGTCCGCTAAAACATCGCCATTTTCATCTACAAAGTTCACATCAAAATGTGCTCCATTCTTGTGGTAGAATTTATCGCCGTCAAAAAACCCAGTAATACTATTATTGAATGCCCCTTTGCCTTCGCTATATTTTCCATAAGGTGATAAATAGGAAGGGCAAATCGCACTGCTACTGTCATATTTTGGGTCAGTAGTCATTAGAAGCAATTGCTCGTTTATGGATTGGTCTAAATTGGTTGTGGATACTGTATCGTTGATTTGTAAACTCATTGTGGAAACCATTCTGTGTAAAGGGAAGTTGTTTAAGGATAAGATTTCACTTAAGGTTGCGATTTTAGCACCGGCAGCAGGGTTTCCACCAGCACCAAAATCAGCATTAGTATTAAAATCACCTCTATTTAAGGTGACTAAAAGGGTGACCTCGCTAGTCCAGTTTATCTTTCGGTCAACGAAGACATTCAAAGAAGGTATGGTAATGTTATAGTTTTGATTACTCGCACTTGCGGATAAGGATTTAATCTGTTTGTTATTGACTGACATAGAACTCTTAGAGATTTTGTATTCAGGTGGTAACTGAACTGTTCTAGCATCATAAACTGCTTTCTTACTTAAATTCATATATAATTACACCGAGAAAAAAAATTTAAACTATTTTTGCTTTCTTTGAAACATTAGTTTTAGATGGATGCTACTTTTGTTAGGCATTCGTATAGGGACTAAATCACCTGTCAACCGATGCTTCCAAAATGCCGAAATCTGTATACTTTTCAAGGGGATGTTCGCAGAGGTAAAGTTAATATATCTGTATTCACCGCTTGGGACATAGGTAATCGTTCCGCTGTAATCATCGGCACTACTAATACCTACTGTCATATCACTAATAACCTTTTGGGAGGTATCTTGTCTACTATCGCTTACTTGCTGTTTGTCTACGAATTCTAAAGGTGTTCCTGTGATTTCACTCTCAATGGGAATGATATTGGTAGTAAATACAATCGCACTGACTGGACACCATAAACTGCTCACACTCTCATAGTCTTGGGATAAAATACTATATGTTTTATTTCCTTTGGTGAGTGAATGAATGTCTAAATCATCCTCAATTGGTAGAATATCGTAGGCACATCCTGGTATAGATATATTTTCTACTATATCAGTAATCGTGCCTCTGTTATATTCTATAGTGTTTTTAAGGTCGCCTCCTATATAGTTGTGATGAAAATTGCTAAACAGTAAAAAGAGATTGCTGTTAAAAAACAATCTACCTTTCACATCAAAAATGGTATTGTTGAACCTGTTGTTTTTCTTTCCGTGTACATCCTTGTCTAAATAAAGTTTAAATAACTGCGAACTCTCCTCATAATAAAGTATAGGTGCTTTGAGATTGTCTAAATGTGTTATTTCATCAGGAAGAAGACCTGGGACTTCTGCTTTACATTTAGCAATCAGGTTGTCGTGACATCGTTTAAGAGTTTTGTTTATCAAGTGTGCTATATGACTATAGGTAGAGACATAGTAATAATTTGTAGATAAGTCCATCTGCTTCCCTACAGTTGTGGGTGGACTGGTGTTTTTGTTCTGGGTTTCAAAATAGACAGTTTCGGTCTGAGACTTTTTGTGATGTATTCCATTTTGAATAAAGTGGTAGAACAGAGTTATCTTGTAAATGGTCTTATTCGCATCGGTCTGGTCTCGCTCAATTTCAGGTATGAATATAGGGATTTCTCTACCTACACCATTTAATTGAAACCGAATGATGGAGAAATACCAACTGCTGACATCGTCTAATAATGCCTTTGATAATGTGTCTGTATAACTCACCACAGGATTATCCTTATTGCTGTCTATGGTCTCGTTATTCACAATATCTAAATTGTAATAAAGGTGGTCTTGATGCTCTTTGTTAAAATTATTCATAGCAAATATATAACTATTCATTATTAATAAAATTTAGATAATTTTTTTAATATTTTAAATTGTTTTTTTTGATGTATTGTGATGCTTCAATAAACTTTAGTCCCTTATCTTTCATCAATTTTTTAATCAAAGCACCCCTTCGTTTCCTTCTGTCGTTTGGATTTGTGGATTTGACCCTTGACTTAACAATCTTCAATCCTTTATCACATTGGATGATGTTGCTTCGGTTGGTTTTCCTTTTCTTTTCTGTACTGATGATGGTGGGTGTTATGCGACGAGACGGTTTGGATTTTTTAGTTTTCCTTCCTTTTGTAACATCTACCTCATTGATTTCATCCAGCGATTTGCCTGTGTATTTAAGTGCGATGTTGTTCAGTCTTTCTCGTTCTGCTTCCTGTGCTTTTGTTCCACCTTCTTTCTTATTATCAGCACCTCCATAGTGGTATCCTTTCCCTTTGACTTTTTGAATGAGTGCCTTCACATTAATCTTTTTCTTCTTCTTCTTTTTGTGTTTTACTCCAGATGCTTGGACGACTTCATTCGCTACATCCAGGACAGGTGCTATCTCAGGTATTAATTTTTTACCTACTTTCATAGGTATTGAAAACCCCTTCTTAAATCCTTTGTGAAAGTCTTTCCAAAACCCAGTACCCATTAAATTCTTTAGTTGTTTAACTTCGTCATCCATTTCCATAATGTTTTTAGCATAGTGTAATCCTAACTCTAATGCTCTTGATTTATCAGCATTCTGTGACATATATATATAAATCATTAGATATTATTTTTTCTCAATAAAATTTTCTATATAATAATTAATATGGTGAAAAAATTTAAAGATGTTATTGATGAGAAAGATTACTATATAGGTTCTGTGAATTCCTATAAACAAACACCTACAGACATAAACCAAAACCTAAAATTAAAATATAATAGTGATACTTTTGATGTATATATAGATGAGAAACTAAAAGTCATATTGATAACAATTAGAGGGACTGTACCTACAAGTATGGGTGATTTGTATGCGGATTACAAGATTGCTTGGAACAATCTACAAGCAAGTAATAGATTTAAAACTGATATAAAGAGAATGGATGAAATAATAAAGCAATATAAACCCAATCAATATCTGTATTTCATAACAGGTCATTCTTTGGGTGGAGCGATAGTGAATGAATTTATAAGGAGGTATCCTTTTATTAAATATGCTACAACCTTCAATGGAGCATCTCAACCCCAAGATATAAAGATACAGAATAACGATAAGGTGAAGAGAATATACATAAACAAAGACTTTTTATATAGACTTAACAACGGATACAGATATGATAGGTTGAAGGTGTTGAAATACAATCCTGAGCAAGTTAGAGGTTTCTTTAATTGGATAAAAAGAAGAGTAGACCCTACACCGACAATGATAAAAGCACACAGTTTAGACCAACCTGCTTTTAGGAAACTATATAATTACGAGGATGGAAACCCAACGATATTACGGAACGACTATGTAGAAGGCGGATGTAAAAAGAAAAAGAAATGTAAGTGTAAATACAAAAAGATTATCTCTAAAATTATAAATCTCAAATAATATATATATGAATTTATGTAAGAATGTAGATTTCCATAAAAGTTTAGATAATCTTGTCAGCAGTCTAAAATCATACCCTCTTTCCAATTATGATTTAACAAATGCTCACCCTAATATCAGAATAACTACATCTGCCGACTTACCGAAATTGCGATTTGCCGACCAACTATTCAATGGTAATATCGGTGTCTTGTTGTGGTTGAATGAGGAGAATTCAGGACACTGGTTGGGTTTAATACGGAAACAGCACACGATAGAAATTTTTGATAGTTATGGATTTCCTTTTAAGAATATCAACAAGCACCTAAACTCCCAAATGAACATCTCGCCTGATGTGTTGTTAAACCTCATTAAGAAAGGCGGATACAAACCTATATTTAATAAGAAAATATACCAAAACAGGACCGATAAAAGCAATGCTACCTGCGGAAGATGGGTTCTCTTAAGGTTCGCTTTTTCAAAATACAACCTCAAAGAGTTTGATAGGATTTTAAAACATATAAAAAATAAAACCTGTATCAATTCATTAGAATTGAGTGTTTTATATACAAATGAAATTTTAAATAAATAATTATCTAAACATATATATATATGAAAAAAAATAATGCTATGATAAAAGGACACGACGAGAAAAGACGAATCCCCTTCTTTGATAACACACGAAGATTCATCTTACAGAGGGCAAAGCAGTCTATTGATTATAATAAGAAGAAAATGAATGAATATATAAATGGTAAATCACTACCCAATATCCTTCCTCCGGATACACCAACAGGAGCATTCAACAGATTACACATCCAATCTCTCCATTCGGCGATGCCTATTGATAGCAATAGTGCTTATGCTACTACTAAAAGCGGTTCAGGTAGGTACTACAACAACATTTTCAAAAATATGCTTGACAACAAGAGGCAGTTCTTTGCTGAAAGAGATGCTCTTAAACAGGGTTTATCTGTGGTGAAAGAAGATGAAGAGAAACCTGCTACTGAAAAGGAAAGCATCTTCAAAGGCGAGAGTGTTTATGTAAAGATGCTTGACCAAGTCGTTGATTTATTTGAGGAAGGTGATTATAGTGAGATAAAACTAACCTACTTACGAAATGCTTATTCCCAATTAAAAAAGGAATACAACACGATTAAAAAAGATGATGTTGTTAAATGTGCTAAATTTATCGCATCAGTGATGAAGTATCATTTTGAAGGAAACAAAACATTCACTCGTAATGTTGGGGGCAAACAACTTAGAGTGACTGCTAAGAGTTTTTCTAAATCAAAGTTAATGGTCTTCTTCAAGATATTAAACTTAAGTGTTATCATATTAGGCAATAAAAATAAGTCTGACGAGGAACTGAAAATCGTCATTGAAGGAAGTAGCAAGATGTTGAATGCTCCTAAAACCCCACAGGCAGGAAGAGACCTTTACAATGATTTAAAGAGCAAGTATAATGTAAGCATCCCTACAATAGATTTGACAAATACAATAGAAGCAAGTTTAGGAGCAGAGGTGGATAAATCTGTCAGAGATAAAGAAATTGATAGTGTTGCGAAAGAATTAAGGTCAAGTGCTACAAGTAATAGGCAAGGAGATAAAAAAATTGTAGATGATTACCAAAAAGCAATCAACACAGCATTTACTGGTAGCAATAACTTAGATGAAGTGAAGACAGATGTAAGAAAGGATTTATTAGACAATAACAAATACAAACTTGACAAGATTCCTAAAAATACTATGATAAAGGTCTTCAACAAGAATGTAAGAATAGGGACATTTATCAACAACCTTCGTGCTTCCTTGAAGAAGACCGACACAGAAACAGATACTCAAAAGAAGGTAAGTCTTATTCTTAACGATGTTGAAAGTAAAAAAAGTAATGGTAATTTAACTCTAAAATATATGAAGCAAGTTCAAAAGGAGATAAATAAGAATTTCAACAGTTTGAACCCTAAAAACAAATTCACTTATGATGGTAAAAGAATTGATAAAAATGGTGTCAAAAAGGTGATACAAGCAGAGGTTGATTCCTTTGGAAAAAAGGAAAGGAAGCAAAGAAATACGATTGAAAGCAATCTGCTAAAGGTTGAAAATTATGTCAAAGACGATGACTCGGTTTTACCTGAAGCGAAAACTGCCATAAATCTACTTAGGAAGAAGAAGCAGAATGAAAAGTATAGATTTTTTGACGAGGTATTAACAGCATCACAACTCATCAAAGTATTACAAGAATTAGTTGATGACGAAGAACCTGATAGTGATTAATATTTACTATAAAAAATAATATCTAATTTTTAATAATAAACTATGCCTTATTTATTATTAAAAAAACTAAATAGAATTGATGAAAATGAGAATAAGAACCTGAAACCCATAGCGATGTTAAGAGTGAGAAGAAGGACAAAGACCCCTTACATAATGCTTTTTTATACTTAGATATGGATGATAAACCGAATTCAAAGAAGAAGACAAAGATTGAGTTGGATTTCCACCAAAAATTTGAGATACTACCGAACACAAATTCAGACAAGAGAGATGTGATGTATATTGCTGGTGCGAGTGGTTCAGGTAAAAGTTATATTACCAAACAGATAGTGAATAATTATGCGAAACTGTATCCTAAACGAAAAATATTTATAGTCTCTCGTTTAGACGAAGACGAGACATTAGATTGTATCAGAAGTAAAAATATTATAAAATTAGACATACCATCTTTAGTAGAGACACCATTTGATGTTAACAATCCATTATTTTATAAAAGTTGTTTTATCGTTGATGACTGTGATGCTTTACCAGATAAAAATGAAGATAAAGCAGTTCAAGATTTAATAGACCAAGTGAGTTCAATGGGCCGACTCCATCACAAAAAAAAAGACGAAGATGGTAATAACACAGGACAAGGTGGGATAAGTTTGTTTTTTATCACACACTTCTTATCAAATTACAAAAAAAGTCGATTGATTATGAATGAAGCAACCCATTATGTCCTTTACCCTCAATCAACGGCAACAAACCAATTATATTATGTGTTAAACAAGTATTTAGGCTTAGAGAGAAAAGAAATATCAAATTTAAAGAAAATGGGCTCTCGATGGGTAGTGACACATAAGAACTATCCTCAATACATAATAGGTCAATATTCCGCTGAAATCCTTCATCAAACTTAGATTTTAATAAAATATTTAATCAAATATGTTATTAAAATAATTAACCAATAAATCTATTACCTTTGCTCATATTTTCAGTAGCCCACAAGGGTTGAGTATTAGTATAATGCAATCGTTTAATGACTTCTTCTAAATCAGGTGCTCTACCTTCTGCTTTGTATTTTAGAGGACAAATGTGGTCAATTTGCCATTCTCCGTAATTTTCCCAAGTCATACCTTCTTTAAATTTACTTTCTAAATATTTTTTATATTCTTTAATTGTTGTGCCTAAATATTTAATAGACCTTTTACTTTTGTTTGCTTTTAAAGCTCCTCTCACAGCATTTGAAACGGTAGATTGTAAGTATCCTAGTGGGTCGCAGATTTTACAAAATCTTTTTTGTATTCCGTGATTACAAATAGAACCACCTCCACAATTTTTACAATTTGTTCTTATTTTGTTGTGTTCACAAATGGAACCACCCTTACATTTTTTACAAATACTTCTTATTTTGTTGTGTTCACAAATAGAAGCTCCTTTACATTCTTTACAAACATTTTTTTGTCTTCCGTGTTCACAAATAGAACCACCTTTACATTCTTTACATATACTTTTTCTTTTTCCGTGTTCGCATATTTGACTACCTCCACAACAGACACATCTATTTCTTCTCTTTCCGTGTTCACATTTGCTTTTTTGTCTCCATTTTTTATCACATTCTGCTTTTTTTTTTTTAACTTCTTCATTGTTTCTATATTTTTTTTGTATGTCCCTACATTTAATACAAGTTTTTAATTTTCTCCCTTTCTCATTTAAAAAATCTTCAGGTAATCTATGACATTTGCACCTGTTACATTTTTCGTATTTGATTTCTTCATTACTCATTTCTCATACTTTTGTTAGTCATTATTTCTTTAAATAATATAATTATCTAACTCTATTGTATATATGGATAATAAAGAACTGGTCTTGGATGTGAAGCACTCACAAGAGTTCAAAAAGCGATTGGAGCAGGAGATACTACACAAAATGGAAGTGGAGGATGCGAAATTAGAGAACACATATCAATCTTGCTGTGTAACTAGCGATAAAAGAGCATTAGAGTTCTTCTTAAAGAGCGGAGTCATATTTAGTGTGCTTGTATTTAGTATGTTACAAGTTATCACAGTTAATAATTCGTCCGAGCGGAATGCTTTTTTAAATATAGTTATATTAATACTGGGCACATTCTTGCCGTCGCCAAAGATGAAGGATAATAAATAATGTGAAGCAAAGCGAATACTGCGACTGCTATGTGCTGTGCTATGTGCTATATGCTGTGCCGTGCTATGTGCTGTGCTATGTGCTATATGCTGTGCCGTGCTATATGCTGTGCCGTGCTATGTGCTGTGCTATGTGCTATATGCTGTGCCGTGCTATATGCTGTGCCGTGCTATGTGCTGTGCTATGCTATGTGCTGACATATGCGGATGCTGATATATGCGAAAGCAACAAGTGTTTTATTATTCTGCTTTAAGTTCACTTGCCATCAGTTGGTCATAATCTACATCATCCTCTTTTTCTTCATCATCAAACCTACTTTTGCCCCAAAATGCCTTTTGATGCACATTTCTCAAATCATCCAGTGTGACTGCTTTCCATTCTCGGTTTCTATTAACTTGAAACCAATATCTTTTTCCATTTTGTGTCACATAAGTAGTGAAACCAATTCTGTATTGCTTTGCATAACCCATCTCCCTTTCCACAACTTCCATTACATTTCTTGTCGCCGTTTTGATTTCATCCTCTTTCATTTTAGGCAACAACCACTTCATAGTTTTGTCAATGTCTTCCAATGCTTCTTCCATTTCCGCTAACTTTGATTTGAAAGTTGTCACCATATAATTCCACATCGCTTGTAATTGTGCATCTCTTTGGAAACATTGCATACTGCCTTTCTGCATTTTGTTAAGTTTCTGCATTTCTTGACCATATATTTTACAAGAATGCTTACGGATTTGTTCTATGTTGATTGCATCCTGATTAATCTTCTTTTTGACACTTTCCAAGTTAGCATACCATTGTGAAGCAACCCCATTTGATGCAATTCGTGCAGGTTGTGAAAAGTTTTGAGGTTTGTAGTTCTCTATTTGCTTGACCTGTAATTGTAATGATGCATTTGGGTCACAGATTTCCATTTGAAAATTCAATTTTTTGCAAATGGATGTCATCTTTGCATCGCCGTTGTTGACCCTAAGATTGCTCGTAGCATCACAAAGCATCTGCATCTGGTTGCCGTTGTCAGCACCTCCCTGAAGTCTTTTCGTAAGGTTAAGAGGAGTGCTAAAGAAAGAATAATTAAATAATTAGTAACTATGTATCTCCTCCCCCTCTAATGGGTTGAAATTACAAATTAAAATAAAATAAATATAAATATATATTATTACCTTGTATCCTGAGGAGTTTGATACCGCTTGTCAATCGTTCCTCCCTTCGTAAGTTTTGTCACACCCAAAGTCAGGGTCAAGACCTTATTCTTCTTGCTTTTCTCATCACAGGTCTTGTCTGTAGACTTATTCTTCTTGCTTTTCTTATCACAGGTCTTGTCTGCAGACTCCTTAAGACCACCCAATATTTTGCTTTTATCAACTGGGATAGGCACTTTGTATTGCTCTGCGAACTGCTCCCTGAGGTTGTCGTAGTAAGGGTCTGCTGGAGGCGGTCCAACACCATTAAGCAGGTCTCGTATTTGTTGTGGATTTGTATACATATGTGCGACATCTCGCATATATTTGAGTAGTTTCTTGTTTCCCTTGTCCTTTTCCAGTGCCGAAACGATTATGGAGATATTAGCATTCCAATCATCACTACCAATTTTAAATGCTTCCTCATTTTCATCCATTAGGATTTCATTAAAATCGCTCAACCATTTTACTCGCTTTTCCAAGTATTTCTCGTAATGTTTAAATCCAGGTTTTTCTACTGGAGCAGAATTCCACAATTCGTCCCAAGACCCGAGTCTCTGACTTTGAGCAAGTAGTCTAAATAGTGGTGTTTCCGCCATTGCAAGGATGAAGGTCCGTATGTCGCCTTTTGATGAACATATTAAAATTGTAGGGCATTTTGAGAACATTTTTGCCCCTTGTGGAAATAATAAAAGTATTTAAAAATTGCAGGGGGTTTATCTTCACTAAAAATCGTGCAACACCACAAAATGAAAGGTGCAACACGAAAATATAACCGTATGGTAGTTTCATTTTAGAGTATGTAACTTTTTGAGGTTTCATTTTAGAGTATGAAACTTTTTAGGGTTTCATTTTAGAGTATGAAACTTTTTGGGGTTTCATTTTAGAGTATGAAACCGTATACTTAAATATTTCTATTTTTAGAATTTAAATTATGTGAATTTACCGAAGCGAAAAGGCAATCTCAATGGGAGTGGTCTAAAAATAACCCACTCCCATTGGAGTGGTCTAAAAATAACCCACTCCCATTGGAGTGGGTCTAAAAATAACCCATTCCAATGGGTTAAAAATAGATTTGGACTCATTGCAATTGGGTATTTCCAAAATCCTATTAATAACACCCCTTGGTATTAATTGAAGGCGATTTGTTTTCGCCCTGCTTGTCGTATTATCTTACTATCCTGCCATTTTCCTCACATCTTTTACGAGGGCATTTATTTATTTTTTTTATCACAATTCCTTGTCGTAGGGGAGCAAATTAGGTGACCTATGTCGCCAGTTGCCTTAATAAATCAACTATGTCCCTCCTCCCCAAGCAATTCCCTGCTGTTGTTATTTTCACCAAAAAAAATGGTGAAACAAGGGTACTGGAAGCACACGGTGTGGTAGACAAGAAGGAGGACTATGTCACTTGGAAAACTCCGTATGAGAAGAGCGATTACACGACTACAAGGTTCAAAAGCATTGATAGGTGTATCCCTATGGAAGATTTGCTGTGTGTGCCAAGTTTGCCTTCAAATCGTTTGAACAGCGATGGGAATGTTGAGTTCAAGGTTGGCGATAAGGTTATTTACCAAAACTTGGTGAGTCCTCAAAAGGGTATGGTAAAAACCGCGAAAAAGGTCGTTCGTGTGGATGAGGAGAGGAAACTGCTTTTCGTGGAGAATATTAAGTCTCCGATTAAATTTGAGAATGCGAGACTTAAGAGTTCTGCTGTGAAACATCTACCCAAAACAAGTGCTGAAGGAGTTGCATTTAAAGAGGGAGATAAAATCATATACAAGAATTTGCTGAATCCTGACAAGGGATATGTGAAATCCGCGAAGAAAATCGTGCGAGTTGACGAGGAACGGAAACTTCTGTATGTTGACAAAGTCAAGTCGCCTATCAAGTTTGAGAATGCGAAACTTAAACTTCCTGGTAGTAATTCCAAGACTGAGACGATGGATGTTTCTGCTTCTAACCCATTCACTGGGTCTCCTTTGGTGAAGCAGAACCTTGCTTCAAGGTTTGAAGAAGGCGAAAAGGAAGAAAAGCATCAAAAAATATGCTTCGCGGTAGGTGATGAGAGTGAAGATGATTTTGAATATATACCAGAAGATGCAGTAGGTGATGAAAGTGAAGATGATGTAGAATATGTATCAGGAGATGCGACTTGATTTACTTTTTATTAGGACGACTGACAAATGGACAAGGACTGCTTTTTGCAAATGTTATATGCTAATAAAGTCTCTTGTTTCTGCCTCTCTGCACTTGCATTTCGCGGTCGCTTATATATGAATGCTATTTAAAGATATATTAATATATATATCATATTAATGAGCAATAAAAATACTATAGCGAAAACAGACATGTTCCGCCACCAAAAACTATATTATCGTCGCAATAAGGACAAATTAAACAAAAGGCGAGTATTAGCAAACTATAAGCATAAGTATTCAGGCATTATTGATACTCAAGAGAAACTTGAGAAGTTTAGAAAGCACAAAAAAATATACTTACAATTAAAACTGCTTGACAAAGAGTTGCTGACTGCCTTTAGTAACTTGTTATAAGATTATTAAGGTTAGAAATAATCGTTATTATTTAAAGATAAAAATATATAATATAATATATATATGGATAATATTAATCCTGCTATTCTGGACTATGCGAACAGCATCAGTGTGCCTGATGGGAAACCTGTCATCACTGTTGATTACAGATTTTTTACCGATGTGTTGCCTACTTACAGTGACGAATGTTGGGCAAAACTATTTTATGATTTAAACAAAGATGCTTACATATACAATCAGGAACATAAGATTTGGTTCTTCTACGATAAGAACAATATTGTGAAATCCTACAAAAAGGAGGCACCGGTCTTTCTAAACAACCACATATCCACATGCTTACAGCATGTCCTAAAAACAGAGTTTGCTAAGATTGGAAAGGATAAGAGATATAGAGGAGAATATTTAAAGAATTTTAGAAAGGTAGGAAGCAATGCCTTTAGTAAGAACATCATCGCTAAACTAATGAAATACTACAATGATGAGGACATATTGAACAAAATAGATAAAAATAAGAACCTATTAGCATTTAAAGATTGTGTGTATGACCTTGAAACAAAGAAATATAGAGATATAGAAAAGAAAGACTTTATTTCTAATTATATCAAATTCAAACTTAAACCCAGAAGACCGATTAAACAAGAGGTGAGAAAGGACATATTGGATTTCATTTTCGGCATACAAGAAACACAACAAGATGCTCTGTTTCTGCTAAAATTATTAGCAAACAGTCTCTTTTACAATAAGTTTGGATTGCTAATTATGTTTTTAGGCAGTGGAGGGAACGGTAAAGGTGTTTTAACTGCTCTTCATCAAGTAGCAACTTCTAAATATTGCAATATAGTTTCTTCTCAGTTCCTAACAACTAAATACAAAGCGAATGCCCCTAATAGTGATTTATATAAATGTATGGATAAGCGATTGGTTGTCGTCAATGAACCTGAAGAAAATGAAGGCGATAAAGAACTATCTTTCAATGTAAGTTTTCTCAAAAAGATTACGGATAATGATACAGTTAGTTGTAGAGAGATGTATGATACTCCTGTGGAATTCCTTGCTGATTTTAGCATCTTCTGCTTATGTAATAATGCTCCTAAATTAGATAGTGTAGATGATAGCATTAAACGAAGGTTCTTAAACATCCAATTCCCTTTTCAATTCAAAGAAAAACCTGACCCTAACAACAAATATGAAAAGAAAAGGGATTACACTCTCAAAGATAAGTTCAGAAACAACAAAGAATATCGTAGAGAATACATCAAACTATTGTTAGAACATGTAGATATGGAGAAATTAAATCCTCCTGAAAAGGTATTGAAATTCACAAACGATTATTTAAACGATAACAATCACACCTTAAATTTCATTGAAGAGAATTACGATGTTACTGATGATGTTAGAGATAGAATTTTATACAACGATATTTATAAACACTTTAAAAGTTGGTCTCCGGTTTACATATCTAAAAGCAACTTCAAAAAGCAAATGTTAGCAAACAAATTTCTTTTTGGTAAAGTGAGAGGAAGGTTCTACTTTAAGAAATTAATAAAGAAAGAAGATGATGAAGAAGAGGTAGATATAAATGTATAGTATATATTTAAAGATTTATCTCTTATATATATATAATATATGAGTAATAGAGTTAGATTAAAGTTTCAAGCATATGATAATAAATCAAAGGAAAGAAAACAAAATATAAAGAAAAGGAATAAATTCCTATACACAAGAAGGTATGACTTCAAAAAAGAAGGTAAAAAGTATCTCCCTGATGCTACTACAGCAAATGAAATCATCGCGAGGAAAATAAACAAACTGAAAAACAGAGGGAAAATAAACGATAATACAGAAATCCAAGTCGTTTATATCTTACAATACAACATACCAATATCAGGAAGAATAACAACACTCGGTGATGGTGTTCACTACCCAAGCAACAGACAGGAAGGGTTCGGTAGTATAGACCTTCATAGGGACGATTTTTTTATACAATCCGTTCTTATTAATTATTTCAAATAATATACGAAAAAGTATTTAAAGAAATACTCTTTCATATATATATTAATATATATGTTGCCGAAAAAAAAGAAATACAGATGTGCTACCAATTACAACCGAAAAACCTTTGGTGTCTACCATTACAACAGAGATGAGAAAGAATACCATTTAACTGTAGATGGTGAGAACATATTACGAAGCAAAACACTGGAAGGGTATAATTTATATGTTCTTAAACCATCCAAGAACAGCAATGTGATTGAAGAATATGGAAAGAAAATGAACGATTTTTATCAGTTCAAAGCAATCACAGGTTATGACTACAAACGAAGCAACTACGATGATACAGAGATGAGTTTATACATTTGGAATCAGTTTAGACCACAGGAGGTAGAGTTTGGAAGGACTACAGAAATGGAAGAAGAATGGGTATACAAAGCAAGTAGAGGTGGAATACGATATAGTGTGGATGGAGAATATCAAAACAAAGACTATATCAAATTGGATTTGAATAAAAAATACACATCCGTGCTATGTAGTAATTATTTCACTATTCCTTTAGGGACACCTATGACAAGAACCATAACACAGGAACAAGTTGATAAGTATTACAAATTCAATTATGGTCTGTATTGTGTTGAAATAAGCAAAGATGATGATATATTTTTTAAATACAACAAACACAATATTTATACTCATCTTGAACTAAAACAAGCAAAAGAATTAGGATTGAAATTGAACCTATTGGACACCAATTATCTGTATTACAAAGAGAAATTAAAGTCCATAAAGCTCTTTGGTAAATTCTTTCACAGATTATTACCTCATTCAAAATCTCAAGATTTAGTAAAACTAACAATGAATAAACTGTGGGGTATATTCCAAACCAAATTAAGAAGAAAGGTCAACACAAAGCAAGTGATAGAAATTGATGACCGAGAAAGTAATGAAACCCCTACATACAAAATAGGACCTGATGGATATACGATATTATCCTTGACTAAATTTGAAGAAGAAAAGAAGTATTTTAAATACTATGCCTGTAGAATAGCACCATTTCTTACCTCTTATGTGAGAACCTATATGGTTGGTTTGATAAATGAATACAAAGATGATGTTGTGTATAGTCATACCGATAGTTTAGTGATAGCAAGAAGCAAAGCAATACATTTTGAAATTAGTGATGAACTTGGGAAATGGAAAGAGGAGGAACTTCCTAAACACTTTAAAGTGGAGAAAAGTATGCTTATACAAATGAATTAATTGTTATTAAAAAAAATATTATAATTATTACTCAATAAATATAATGTTTTTTCTTTTCAAATAAATTATATAGTATATTATAATAAATATGAGTTTTGCGAACTATTTAAATGTTGATAGGACTACTAAGGCAGTAGAGTTTAATGTCGGCAATGTTGACTTTGATTTAGATGATATTGAATGTGATAAAATTAAAGTAAATGACCAATTACAAGCACCTGAAATCACAAGTCTACAAAATGAAGTAGGTGATATAAAGAGCGAAATAAATGCGATAAAGAACGATATTATATCGTTCAAAGCGGATGTGCTGGATACAATAAATCAAATACTACAAGCACTACAGATAGACCATACAAACAAGAGCATAACGACCGCTTATGATTTGAAGGTCACAGGCAACTTAGAGCAGGGATAAAATCTTTAAAAATAATTATTTTCTAAACTATGTTATATAATGTCCGCCACTGCACATTTTAGAAATACCGTATTAATAGATGGAGCACTTACAGGTTTGACCATCACAAGGATTGATACAGAGAAGACCGCTGTGTTAAATTCTTTAAATGCTCACATAACAACTTATAATGACAGCGAGACTGCTAATGCTACAGCAAGAGCAGGATTACAAACACAGATAGATAATGCTAATACTGCTACTACAAATGCAATCACAAATTTACAGCAAGAAATTGATGACAATAAAACTGACATTGAAGGCAAACTCGCTACTGAAACCAGTGCGAGATTATCCTTAGAAAATGCTCACAACACAAGAAATACCTTTGTGGATGGTGAGATTTCCAGATTAGATGGATTACATACAAACGATAGTGCCAGATTAGATGCCGTTGAAGCAGCACAAGCAACTGTTAATACTGACATTGAAGCAAAAATCCAGGCAAGAATTGATGCTCACAATGCGGATTTAAGCAACACTTTACCAAGATTAAGCAAGATTGAAGAGTATTTAGAAATTGATGAAACCGACCCTTCTAATCCAGTTGTGAGAATCAAGGCAGGAGTTCAATTTGAAGTATCAGGAAATTTCATTCAAAGTTAAATTTAATTATGTGTATTTATATATTTAATCCAATATTGATATTCAACCCTTTCAACACCCTCAAAGGTGTTGAAATTGAAATCTGGAATAAATATATATTTAATATTTTTTTATCTAAACTATATTAAATATATATATGAGTGCGGCAAATTATTTTACACGATTAAGTGATGGTAGATTGATAATGGATGTAAACAACGACGGAATATTAGAAGCGAAAGGAATACAGGTTCAAGATACGATTAAGGTGAAAAACATAATAGTTGAAGATAATATCAAATCTGCTTCACTTACCTTAAACAATCAAAACTTTACAACGAACAACAACAACATTTCAGCTGGGATAGATGGTATAACAACTACGACGAATGACAGAATAGACTTTAGTAAGAACATTCAGTTGAATGCTGGTAAGACTATTACAGGAGATACTGCGAATTTCACAAGTATTAACCTGGATGGTGGTAATCTTGCGACCCAACTGACAAAGATAAGTGAGAATACCACCAACATTGCTAATAACACGACCAAAATCAACGAGAACTTGGTTCAAAGAATTTCCAATGATAATGATATTGCTAACAACAGGGATAGAATAACACAGAATACCAATAGGATTATTAACAACGAGAGTTCAATAAACGGACATAATGTTTCTATTCAGTCCAACAGCACAAGAACTAACACCAATACAAGCAATATCACTTCCAATACTAACCGAATAGCTACGAATGAAAGTGGGATAAACACCATTAAAACTGATGTAGCCACAAACACAGCTAACATTACCAACAATACCACTACTATGAGCAATAATACAACCAACATTGGTAGCAATACAACCAATATTAATAATATAGGCACGAAAATAGACCATTTCACTATCAATCCTACGAACATTAATATCACTAACAAGGACTTTCTTGTGAATGAATTACCAACAGGTTCAACTACAGGGACTACGAACATCCAATTAAAAACAAATGGGGATGTCATCTCTAAAAAATTACAGAGTGATAATATAATTAACACCAATAATCTCACAACCAAGAGCATAAATGTTGAAACTATATCGCAAAAGCAGACTGACGGAACATATAAATCGTTTGATTTAAATAACCTGACAACCACCACCAATAACACAACGACAGCGAATGCTGACAACCTCATTAGCGATACAAACAATTCTGCCCCATTATTTGTTGATACGAAAAGTGTCCATATGAATAGGAACCTTAGTTTGAATCACAACACTATAGAAAATATTAAAGGTCTTGAATTTACAACAACTCAAAGTCCTTCCATATCCTACACCTTAAACGATGAAACCATACAGATAAATAAAAACTCTTTACCATCAACTATCATTCTCTCATCAGCAAGTGATACCAAGATAAAAGCGAAACAGATTGAAGGAGTAGATGGTAAATTCACCAACCTCTACCTGAATGGAAGCATATTTAATCCTTCCACTGGAACGAACAACAGCATAAGTGGGATTACAAGCGATAGCATAAATGGATTAACCTTTAGCACCAAATCTAAATTTGAAAAGAAACTCACCACATTAAGCGATTATAATCTGTCAAATAAAATAACAAATGATACTACGAATGGTTTGGTAATCACAGGAAATGAATCAACATTTGAAAAACTGACCCTGAAAAATGTGGTTGGATTGCTAGAGAATTTACCATACACCGCAGAATTGAGTAATTATGTGGATTTAACCCAAAATAATGTTCCTTCCACTCCTGATATACTATATAATAAAAATGTTGATGTATTTGAACGACTTATTGTGAGGCAACCTGACCCTAATAGTGCTTTTGGAACAGATGTTTATCAAAATTCAGGTGATGATTACATAGGTAGCACCTCAACAGTTTACACGAAAAATGGAACGAGCATTACAGAAAGCGGTGAATATTTCCAAGCGAATTTTACCCTACCAGTTCAAATATCCAGGTGGATATTATTTAATCAATTGAATGACTTTAGTAGTCAACCACAGGAAATTGTATTGATTGGTTCTAACAACAATTCAACTTGGGAACACATCCAGGATTATAGCTTTACCACCGAAAGGATAGTAGGCGATACATTTGTTCATTTCCCAATAACTACTAGCATTACCGATTTTAAAAGCAAAGTTCCATTATCAACCATAAATACAATTCAAACAACTTCAGTTCAAGGAACATCAGTGAATGGTAGGGTTTATATTGATAAAACCATTCAAACGACCAATTTCTACAAACACTATCGCTGGATTGTTAAAAAGATAGAGCAATTTAATTACTGGTCCATCAACGAGTTAGAATTATTTGGATACGAAAAGAAGATTGTAGATATGGGAACAAAAACAACCGAACTTATGACACAAGTGTCTGTGCTAGAAACGAAATTAAATCCAATAACTTTATCATCTAATCCTAATGAACATCAGTTTTCAAGTTCAATTTTTGTGAATGGTTTAAGAAGCACCACTCAACCACAAAGTGATGGTATTTATTTAGGAAAAGACATTAATAATGCTTCTTCAATAGAAATGGTTTCTGGCACCTGCTACATTGATTTTGTTCACCAACCAGGCACAGATTATACGAATCGTATTTTATCAAATAGTGATGGTATTCACTTTACAGGTGATACACATATGAACAATGTAAAAATAGGTGGTGAGACTACATTTAATGGAGAAATCAAGATGAAAAATGGTGTTTTATTATCCAACAAACTACAGCAATTAGAAACCCAAAATAATTATTTGAAAGACCAAATAGATATTTTAAGAACTCAATTGGATATAGTATTATCAGGTGAATATAATTTCCCTCAAATTCGTATCAATGATTTCATCTTTAGAGGTTCAAACTTTGGGGATGATGGAATTTCAAACCCTGATTACAAATCCATACGATTGGAAGGTCCTGTGGAAAATGGAACAAGACCATACATAGCAAATTGGAATAAATATAGAGATTGTCTAGTTCAGGGAGAATTTGCTTGTAGAACCCTTACACAATTTGGTGGTAATAATAATCCTTCTAATGGTAATAACAATGGTATTGACCTAACAATTCCAGGTTATCAATTAATAAACAAATTAACTGATAGTCCACTTTTCAATAATAGTGGAATGTTTTAAATTTGTTGTGAATTTCAATTTCAACACCTTCAAGACTCTCAAAAGGGTTGAATTTATATTTTGATATACTTATAACTTTCTTTATTTATAATATCTCCTATGGTATTATAAATATCCTCCAGGTTTCCACTCATATCACCGATAGACTTGCCCTTTAGCATCATTTTTAAATCATCTATGATGTCATCTTCCTCTCTCACAAACTTGCTTAAACTTACAAAGGATAATTTATCTATGATGTCGTCAATAGATTTGTTTATTCTATCCTTGTTTAAATCATTAAAGTTCTCTATTAAGAAGAGTAGATTGTCTATGAGTGCTTTGACTTGATATAAATTTCCCAAGTTGCTATTTAGTATCTTTGAGAGAACGATTAACTTGGACTTATTACTCTTCTTCTTCTCAAAAACATACTCGTATCGTAATAAAGAAAACCTCCTTTTCAAAACCTTAAAATATTGACCCTCTGTTGTATATTTGTTAATGTCATTAAGTAGTGTTTGCTTCGTATCGTATGGAATATTGTTTAGTTTCTGCCCTTTGCTATTCCGTAAATCATAAATGATACTAAACTCTAAAAAATTATTATTATTCATATACTTGTAAAAATCCAACTTGAATAGAGCAGGAGATTTCATTCCCTCTACTAATTTGTATTTACTATCATCTATCAAAGTCTTATAACCTTGTAATATCTCCCTTGGGGTCCACCTGACGATATGAAACCTAAATATTTGTTTTATTTTATTTATCTGCTCCTCATTAGGATTGGTGATAATCAGTCTTTTTAGTTTCTTGTAGTCAGGTAGGTGCTTTCTCAGTCTGTGTAATCTCTCTAATATCTCCTTTCGGTTGTAATTATATACCTTATTGTTGTGGATGTATATATTATCATTTATTACCCTCAAATGCTCCGCTACTCCGCATTTTATATCACCGATGTAGTATTTATCGTCGTTCAGCATCTTCTTTATTTTCTTTTTGAACCCATCTGCTATTCTGTTGATTGGTATTCTAACATTGCTTTCAAAGAGGTCAATATCACTGAAATAGAACTGACTCCGCAATTGAAAACTACCTAACACCTCTACATTCTTCTTATTGAATGCGACCAGGGATAGTATGCCCTCTATCTCCTTGCTGTAAAACCCTTTCCGCAGTAGTAGGTTGCCTAACAAAGGTATTTTATCTTTTGTCATATTATATTCGTTTAGAATAAAATATTATATAAATTATTTTTAATATATATAAAAGTAAAAACATCTGTAGCAACGAGGAGTATATAGCAGGTCATAAGACCGAAGTAGAGATAAAACCGCTGATAGAAAACCTCTTAAAAGTAAAATTGATAGCAAAGAGCAGGTATTCAAAGTTTGACTTTGAAGATACACTCAAAAAGATACTGGTAGAAGTAAAAGGAAGAAAAATAAGGAGCGATAAATACGATACCACCTACATCAATATTGAGAAGATACAGAATGTAGATACGAGCAAAACCATTTATTTCTTCTTCAAGTTCACAGATGGAGTCAAATATATCCAATACGATAAAGAAGTATTTGATACATTCAAAATAAAAACCACTTATCTCAAACACAGAGGGTGTTATGTGAAGAATGTCTGTATCCCCACAGCAACCTTAGTAGGGGTGGGTTGAAGGTGTTGAAATCGCAAAATATTAGGAAACGAAAACTGAAGTTCGCACTTCACTGAATGAATATTAAAATGAAGGCGGTTTTTAGGGATATTTAGGGAAACCGCACAAGAAACTCTTAGAAATGGCGAATAGTTACGAAATCGTATATCTCAATTCACTCACTATGGTGGTCAATGTGGGAGAAATCTTGGAGGCCTACAATTACATATGCTCCGTCTTGGACGAGGCTAAAGAGAACAACCGAATGGTGAAGGAATTGAAGAAGTGCTTCAGCCTCTTGAAATCTTCCGTGGTCAATCTACACAATCGGAAGCTGAATCAGGGAGTTCTCAAAGAAATGAAGGACTGTTTTGATGAAGTGCGAGACTTTGTCGTATCGTTCCAAGGTCAGGGCTGGTTTAAGAAATACTTTTGGAAACGGTCTGAGAACAAATCGGAATCTAATCGCCTGATGAAACTGATGTTCCGCATCAATGAGCTACTCCAGACCGACCTTCTCGTGGAACTGAATCGTTGCGAGGAGGAGCATCGCAAATTCCGCGACGAGGTGATTGATAGACTGGAACAGATGGCCAAGAGCAATCAGCGGAGGAAGGAGGTGAGATTATTTTAATTTTAGCCCTGTCCCTATCAATACAATAATATTTATTTTTTAGGTGGAGGCTAGTAAGAAAGATGTCGTAGAGCTGAAACGACTGCTGGAGAGGGAACGGATTTCAGAGGCCAAGTGGGTGATTCGCAGAGAGAATGTCAAGATTACAAAGGAATTAGGAAAAGGTGGAATGGGAATCGTGTATCTGGCCAAGTATCAGGGGATGGAAGTCGCTTTCAAGGAGTCCAAGGTTGAGTTTAATAGCTCCAAAACTGCCCTGAAGGAAATGGAGCTTTTCAAGAAAGAGCTTACTACATCGGTTTCCCTTCGGCACGAGAATGTAGTTCGGGTGTTTGGAGGGGCGATGGAACCGAATGTCTTTATTGTGATGGGCTACTGCTCTCTCGGAAGCTTGAGTGATGTGATTGGTGACGATGATTTATATACAATTGGGAACGAGCATCGCCTCATTTGGTCTAAGCAATTGGCGAACGGACTTCATTTTCTACACGAAAAACGAGTCATTCACCACGATATAAAAAGCCAGAATGTGCTAGTGGATGAGCGAGGGGTGGCGAAATGGGCGGATTTCGGTCTGGCCTCTACCCACACGAGCTCCACCTTCTCGCAGACGAGAATGTCTACTGGGGGAACACCAGAGTGGTCGCCTCCCGAACAGTTCAGTGGTGAATACGGTTACAAGTCGGATATTTGGGGACTGGGACTGGTGATGTATCACCTCGTAGAGATGAGGATGCCGTTTGAAGGGGTGAGTAAGAATGTCTTGAGGGATGCTATAGAGAACGGGAGGCTGAAGTATGATAAGATGGATGAGACAGACCCGATTCTCAAGGAAACCATAAAATTGTGCCTGAACACAGACAGAACCAAGCGACCCAAGGCAGGTCAACTGGCCGAAGGGCTTAATAAGATTGCTCCTAAAATGAGTTCTCTCCAGTTTTTGAAGCAACTTGGATTGGACGACGAAGCAGAGGAGCTTAAAGAGAAGTTGGAGATGGCCGAGAAGAACAAAGAAGAGGCCGTCAGGGAGGCTGAAGCGAGAGCAGAAGCGAAAGCAGAAGCGGATAAGAGGAAATTGTTGGAGGAGAAGCAGAAGGCAGAAGCGGATAAGAGGAAATTGTTGGAGGCAAACCGGTTGCTGGAAGAAAAGCTGGAGCGAATCTCGCGACTGAGTTCGCCCAAGGAGAAACAGCAGGAAACGAAGAAGGCGATTGAGGACTATCTCAAAGAAGGGTGGACGAAAATCCCTGATATGGATACTAAGAGGCGGTATTTGGGTGTGGCCGTTGGGAATGGCAAACTGTTTGCTGTTGGTGGGGGTGATGGTAGTAATTATCTCAAATCTGGGGAGTATCTGGATTTGAAGAATGTGAATGCGGGGTGGACGAAAATCCCTGATATGAATACTAAGAGATATGGTTTGGGTGTGGCCGTTGGGAATGGCAAACTGTTTGCTGTTGGTGGGGGTGATGGTAGTAATTATCTCAAATCTGGGGAGTATCTGGATTTGAAGAATGTGAATGCGGGGTGGACGAAAATCCCTGATATGAATACTAAGAGATATGGTTTGGGTGTGGTCGTTGGGGATGGCAAACTGTTTGCTGTTGGTGGGCGGGGTGATAAATCTGGAGAGTATCTGGATTTAAAGAATGTGGGTGCGGGGTGGAAGAAACTCCCTGATATGAATACTAAGAGGAATGCTTTGGGTGTGGCCGTTGGGGATGACAAACTGTTTGCTGTTGGTGGGTATGATGGTAGTAATACTCACAAATCTGGAGAGTATCTGGATTTGAAGAATATGAAAGCGGGGTGGAAGAAACTGCCTGATATGAATACTAAGAGGAGTAATTTGGGTGTGGCCGTTGGGGATGGCAAACTGTTTGCTGTTGGTGGGTATGATGGTAATACTCTTAAAAATGGGGAGTATCTGGATTTGAATAATATGAAAGCGGGGTGGAAGAAACTGCCTGATATGAGGAGCATAAGGTGGGGTTTAAAAGTGGCTATTGGGGATGGCAAACTGTTTGCTGTTGGTGGAGCTAACGATAAAGATGTTCCTTACAAATCTGGGGAGTATCTTCGCATCGCTATGTAGACTGCTTCCGCACACACATCGGGTCCAGTCTGGAGAAAATATGGTTATTTATAGCCATCTACAACTTCGCTCATTAGACAAATGTGGACTTCCATCAGTTTATCTCTTAGTTTGCGATAGAATTCAGGATTCAGTTCGGCTTTTAGTTCATCTATTACGAGGACGATTTCACTAAGTTTATAGTCAACATCATAGATTTTATCTGCTGTGCTACTTTTATTTACTTGATTAATATTACTCATATTAATCTTATAGTGAGACAATTCTTTAAATAGAAATCATAGTTGGATGTTTTGTAAAAGAGGAATCCTTTTGCTAATAGCATATGTTGTTAAGTATGTATGTTGTAGCAGTCGCATGTGTATTAGCACGGCATATCGCTTCGTAATAGCAGTGTATTAACACGGCATATCGCTTAGTCGCATATGTATTAGCACGGCATATCGCTTCGTAACATACATACATACATAGCACGGCATATCGCTTCGCACGGCATATGTGTCTGTTTTTCAAACGACATTCTTTTTTAGTTGTGTTATTTTTTCTGGATAATTGTATGATAGATAAATGGAATATTTGTTTTTGTATTTTCTTTTTAACAAATCATAACAGAAATCAAATAATTCTTTGTGTCTTTTAGAAATGTTTTTGAATTTTCTCATTTTTTTAATTTTCAAAAACAACTTGATTAATCCTTCAAAGCCTAATTTATTTTTGTAAATTTCAAAAAAATCGTGGAAACTGATTGATTTTTTAGCTCTTAATTTGAGACTTAAACTGTGCGAATATTTTGTTTTGTTTAATTGTTGTAAAACTCGTTTTTTTTCATTTAGGTAATTGTAAAGACCATATGAAAAGAGTTTTTCGTTCGTTGAAAAGTTGGCAGATGCTTCCACATCAACATTTTTATATTCACTTAATTCACTATATTTGTTTTTGAGGTATATGACATTACAAGTTTCTAAATTTATGAAACTTCTACAATATCGTTGATAAGAAATCATACATTTTTTATGCTTACCTATCGCACAACTTTTCAGAGATTTCCATTCTTCAATAGCATTCTCAATGTCATTAGATTTAGAAAGAATTAATAATTTTTTCACCAATTCGTTAGATTTGTTCATAACTAACTTACATATAACACATTTCTTTAAACAAGTTTTTCGTATGAGCATCTCACAACACAATGCCTATCAAACCAGTCGCATATTAGTCAGCAGTCGCATAGCACGGCACATAGCACCGCAAATCGCTTCGCACGGCACGGCACATAGCACGGCATATCGCTTCGCAACATACATACATACATAGCACGGCATATCGCTTCGCACA
This sequence comes from Bigelowiella natans CCMP2755, assembly GCA_000320545.1. Lineage (NCBI taxonomy): Eukaryota > Cercozoa > Chlorarachniophyceae > Bigelowiella > Bigelowiella natans. The sequence goes on along the minus strand of ADNK01000127.1, from coordinate 32,301 downwards.
GCACAGCACATCGCATATAATGACATCGTATGCTTCTTCATTTTTTTTCAGACCCCCACTTTAATTAGTGTTTTTTTCTAACCTCATTCATTTTATAACTAATGAGGGCTTATGGGGCATTTTAAAAACCAAACTTTTTAATATATATATATATATATATTAAAATACTTACATACTTTATATATATAACCCCCGCCCCCGGAAAACACCCCCTGGGAAACATGAGTATAATAAGGTAATATGATACAGCATAATGATACAGTCGCATAATGCTGTCGCATCGCTTTGCGAGCAGGTGGGCTCTGCCCACATCGCAGATACCGCCATTGGCGGTTATAATAATTATTATTATTATTACTTACACATCACACACATGGTGATGACAACAAAGGAAGGAAAGTAAAGACAGCATTTTTTTGTGTGGAACTGTGAGTCCATTCCAGCATTGATTTTCGACGCACCGCCTGGCAACAACGCATTTCCAGATTGCTACTAGACTGTCATTTTCCTTCGCTGCCATCGCGCAACTTTGAGCAATTAACAATCGATGGTGCACAGTGCAATCCAGGCGTGCAGCATGGGTGTCTTTGAATGTGGCTAGTGCAGCGAAAGATGGATAGTACACGATGAACGATCGCAACTGCAATGATCGAACATGCACATGACGCATTTTGTGATTGTCATGATGGCTGCATGTGTAGCGACATCATGACAGTTACTGCTTCAGACAGAACGTGCTTGTCCTGTGCATCATGTGCATGTAGCATGCAATGGGTTCTAGCGTGGTCAGCTGTCGAGACCAAACGATTCACACATCATCATCATCATGATCATCATCATCATCGTCAATTTGACCGGACATAGCCCTATGCAGTGCATCTTCCGCTTCCCCATTGTAATCGGCTTCAACCCCCCCCGCATCTCTCTGCTGTGTACCAATTTCATATTCATCAAAGTCTCTGCTCTCAAGATGGACCTCTCTATATGCCGATCCTAATGCCAATGAGGATGTTGATGATCGACCGCGCAACATTGTCAGAAATTTCTGAAATTTCTGGTAGTAGACACGTCTTCTCATGAAGAGTATGACAACCAGTGTGACTACGAAAATTGTTGCAATAAAGATTCCCACAATTGCGCCAACGGGAAAGTCTTTCTTCCCATCCTACATTATTTATAAATAAATATGCAAAATTGACTTTTTTAATGGCCTTTGCCCTTTCACAGATGACTTTTTGCCTCGGTAAGCGAAAGCAAATGCATGCGTTGTATATGGTGCACATTGTTGCAACCCTGTTTATTTATAGCGTTGGAAAGTTGGAAAGAACCTTAAGGCATCCAGACGGAGTATAATAGCGGTTTTCATCGCTCAGTCGCTGCATGTCAGGATCGGTAAGATTGAAGTCGAAAATATCAATATCTTCAGCCAAGTAGACCGGATTCAAACTCTTTGTTAGAACAGGGACGCCGTTTTGTATCACCCATTTGAGGGCGATCTGTGCTGCAGTTTTCCCGTACCTGCCACATTTTATTTTATGAAGATTTAGACGCTTTCTCCATATATATTTCTGCTTCCTCTCGGTCAATCTATGAGGCTCTCAACGTGTTTGATTCGTATGCCCTCTTGAGTGTGGGTTTGTGCAAGTGAGCACGCGTGCGCACCAATGAAAATACTTTGATATTTCATGAGTCTTTTATCAACACTTACTTCTTGCCGATTTCAGTGGTGGCAACGCCCTCCGTGAAAAATTTGTCACCGTCTATCGTGGAAAACAATGCCAAAATTAAATTCCTTAGAACACATGAGGAGATACCTCAAGGTGACAAACGACACTATTGCTACTTCACGAACTTCCAAGAGGAGAATAGGCCTGTAAGGTGATGCCAAGATCTCTGGAGGCAGAAACCATGCTGAATGGATCGTTGCCCATTCCGATGTGATATTTTACTGATATCAACAAACACACACACACACACACACACACACACACACAAACACACACAGGCACATAATAGTATCTGCCATGGCGAAGATCGTTGTATTCAAAGCCAACATATATGTGATAGTATTACGTGATTACGTGTACATCAATGCATGCGACTGCTCACTGCTCACCCTGATTAACGGCAGGGACAACGCTTTGCGTTTTGTTCAGACACGCGAAGCAACCCATGCAGTAGTTAGAGACTCCGATAGTCCGGGACTTATTCATTACCAGCAGAAAATCCTCCATTGCGCGCCATTGACTTTGTAGCCTTGTGGATATACATAGGAGGAGATTTCCGTTCGTCATCGGACTGTCAGCATTGTGGAAATAACCGCCCATTTTTCTGCGTTGCATGCTGCCATACTGCCATACTACTTTATTATTCTCTATTTTAGTATCTTAGAGGGGGGGGCAATGGGGCGACAGGGTGACACGCATAGTGACACAATTTGGTAACTTTCATAGGTTCTACCTGCTACAAGAATCCCCGCTTTCCTCACATTTTTGGTCTGGAGGATGGTGGAGGAGCATAAGGTCGACGTAACTGACATTAAGCAGCCGCATATCCTCCTCGAGAAAGCTCATTGTCCATTCGTAGCAGTCATCAGGATTGCCTGTTGTTATAGATTGGTGCTTTTTATCGATAAGCAGGTATGTGCTGTGCAGTGCATATACTCTCCCTCTCTCTCTCTCTCTCTCTCTCTCTCTGTGTGTGTGTGTGTTGGGGGGGGGGGGGGGGGTGTGAGTTATTTGTGACCCACACACAGAGCTACCAGCGTTTTGACGGCCGCAACCAGGAACCTTTGATGTCAAGAAGTACTCTTCACGTTCTTTTCCCGAACGACGTAGTGCTGTCAGCAGTGGTCAAGCATTTCATAAGCTCGCATATTATGAGTCAGCGGCGTTGCCTCGAGGGAGAAAACTACAGCGTCAAGAGCGCGACTAATGACGTCTACTATGTGTCTATAAATGCAACTCGATCGAGGAGGATTTTCTATTTGTCATCATGCTAGTGCTAGGAAGGAAGAACACACGTTTTTAAAATGAAAGACTCTTCATAACTCGTGACCTCTTCCCACTCCGCGTTGGTTGTGATAGTCATTCGCAGTGTCAATGTGGGTGATACCGGCAGCAAACGCCAGTAACACACCCCTCTCAGCCTAGGTAGGAATGAAGGAAAAAAAGATGATGATGATTGTGATAATGGAGATGATTGGTGTTCTAACACACACACGCACACACGCACACACGCACACACGCACACACATATACACATAACGCCAGGGTTTTATGTCTATGCTGATGACAAGGTGTCTGTGTCTGTGTCTGTGTGTCTGTCTGTGTCTGTGTGTCTGTCTCTCTCTCTCTCTGTGTGTGTGTGAAGCAGCGGCACGTAATGTGTGCATGTGCACACCCAATAATCTCCGTATCCCCACACTCCAGCCCCCATCATCGGCATCATCACATCGTTGTTAAGGCGTATCTTCGGATTCGTAACGATAGTGCATGGGCCTTTTTTTTTTTCCATATTTCGTTTTAGTAAAGTGTGTGTGTGTGTGTGTGTGTGTGTGTGTGTAAGGGAGATATATGTTATAAGTTGTGCGCGCGTATGCATCAAGAGAGTGCCTGGGAGTCATCGAAAAGACCGAAGCCTGCCCCCACCATGGGCATCATCACACCATTATTCAGCTCAATCGTGGTAGGAGACATGGAGATCTCACTTCGTATGCACGGACCTTCCGAAGGGCAATGCGAGGAAAGAGGAGGGAAAGAAAGGAGAGGGAGGGGAGAGATGTACAGCGCGCTGACATGTATTAGTTTCTCAATTTTGCGTAAGGTGTTCTTGTGCTGATCATGATGATATACCATCTTCATACGTGTTTCGTACTACTACGTCCCACATCAAGAACGCTATAGTAGTAGCAGCTGTAGCAATAATAGTAGAAGTAGCAGGCTACCCAAGAAGGAGGGCGTGTCTGAGGAGTCGTTCTTTGCATCCAGCCGTGCCATATCTGCTTCAGCCAGCTCAAAGTCGAAGATAGCGGAGTTCTGGGCCAAAAATATAGGATCTTTCGCGGCGGAAACGACGGCAATCCTATGCTGCACTAGCCATCTGAGCGCCACTTGTGCCGCTGTTATGTCCAGCTTGTCTGTGCTAAGTCCCGCTGCAATTGCTTTTGTATCGAAGTCATGAGCCAGCGTGCCCCGAGCTAGAGGCGACCACGCTTGTGGTACAATCCCTTTATCGTGCATATACGAAATCAATCCGTAGAGGTCACGGCCCATTCCTGCAGGGTGTATACGATAAAGGAGGAAGGAGGGAGGCAGCCACGCTTGTAATTATTTTGTTATGTTCTCCTTAGGGATGTGGATGTTTCAGATATAAAGAATAAAAAACGATTTTTTATATATTCTTAATCTTCTTCCATTAGCACTAATCTTTTCCTCCTCCCCTCTTGCCCTCGCCTCACCTACGTGATAGCGAATTTGGTTGACCATGGGCATTACAGTGCTATGCTTTGAGGAAGCGAGGCATTCAAAGCAGTCCTGGCAGAAATTCGAGACTCCTATAGCTCGTGCCGATCCATTAAAGTAGAATTCTTGCATCGCGCGCCATTGTTCTTGGATTATCTGACAGTTTAATGGAATCCTGCAGCCGCCTCCGGGTGGATTATGGAGCAGCATTAGATCGACCTGTTAGTAGGATATTAGTATTGAAGGTGGGAGCCTTTTCCATTCTCTCTTCCTTTCAAAAGACAACTGTTAGTTGGTGCGAATTCAGGTGTGGCCGATCACCGCAAACAATAATTAAATATATATATATATATATATATAAATATATAATTTCTTTTATAGGGCCATCACGTAGTCTAGAGCTAGTTGGGAGAGATCCTCTTCTAGCTTAGTCTGGGTGAAAACACGGCAGGTCTCAAGCGCTTTCAATGAGTCGCAGCTTTCGATCTTTGTTGTGAGGAATATTGAGCTTCTATCGTGCCCTTTCAATGCGACACCCACGCCGTGTTGATTGCTGTAGTTGTTGGCCTTGAATATCGGAGGAGGAAGAAATGGAATGATAAAAGAAAGAGGAAATGTGTCGGCACGAAGAAAACGATTGTGAAAGAGAGAAAAAGGTGGGGTTTATCAACGTAAAAACATGGAGGAAGAGAATTTTTGAGAGTGAAAACTTGTGAGAACACACGATGTAGATCAGAGGCAGCAAGTTTTTGTACGCCTGGAAGACTTCTATTGAGTAAAACGAAAACGAAAACACCGTGTCGATGTGACGGAAACCAGCAGCGATAGCGTCAGTAACACCCTTCTCGGCCTCGGCGTCGGAGAAGCGCCACACCCCAGTCGCCGCCATTGGCATGATGACCCCATTACTAAGCGCCACGTTATCAGTACCATACACAGGTTGGGCGAGTGATGAAGGTGGCACGGCCCAGGTAGCGGCAACAATCACGAGCAGTAATGGCATCGGACGATGGATGCACGGTGAGTTTTGAGGCAATTTCTCGAGATTCCTTCGAGAATCTCTCGGGATTCCCCCAAATCGTTACAGTTTCTGGCTCTTTTTTGACCAGGAAACATCCTGAGGAGTGTAGATCATTTACACACCAATCATGGACCAAAAGTATAGATATCCTCCTGATAGTTTCTGGACAGAATTTTAGGTATTCCGGTCTCACGATCCATGAATCCTGTGTATCCCTTATCGTTCATTTAGGTAATAAATTTACGTAATTATTTCGATTATTTATGAAGTCCTTCGTCTTGGAGTCAAGCACAGCCCCCAGAAGACGGCAGCATGGAGGGTGAGGCCGACCACGGAGAATGGGTGACCGCTCATTCCAAGCCAACGTTACATAGCGAGCAAAGATATACATTAGAACCAGCGTGAATTGCAGCAGATATGTAGCTTACTGGTGGTAGTCGTGGTTTGAATGATTGATTGATGCGAATGGTTGGTTTTCATAGAGGTCGCTGCGTTAAGAAGGGGCCGAGAAATGGATGACGGGCTGAGCACTGCAAGCGAAGCGACGTACTTCGATCTATTCCATAAAATCGCAAAGTGATGCGAATTTAACTAGTATCAAAACGTGGACTTCAGCTATGCCCCCCCCCCTACCAACCTTCCTCGCCCTTCTCCTCTTCGGGTGTGACTCCAGGCTTCATTCCGCTGTGGAAAGAAGTTCTCCTCTATCCCCGTCCCCCGGATTAAGAGTGTTGGATGAGAGGACGAATTGCGAAAATAGGCGCAGAAGCAGGGGGTTCGGTAATAAATATTGCTGTGCGTCACTCAAAACAGTTTGTCATTATTATACGCACCGTCTTCTCACTGCCATCGTTGTTTTAGCCTTTGGGCTAGGATCGCCTCTGAGACGACGAGAGCGGCGACAGCGGCCATCCTTCATAAGGACGATAACGTATGGTGTGATAAGTAGTGTTGTCTCTTGAATCACTATTCATCGAGTACCATCGATAGCATTAAACTTAAGTATTGCTTTACACAGAAGCTACTACAACTACTACTTCTCCATGAGTGCCACACTTCCTCGCACCCCCCCTCCTCGTGCGTCCGTTCCGATCTCCTCCTCCTCCCCCTGCTGCTGCCGTTTGCGTGGCGGCTCCAAGGATGAGGTGGATAGATTCGCTCGATGTTCTTTCAATGATGACGTGCACCCTGCCTTCCGTGAATCCCACGAGCAGCGACGCGAACAAGTCCTCAAAGAGCTTGGAGTCGATAAGGATGAGGGTGCCGAGGGGGGGAGCGACAGTGATGAACCAAAGACTGTGTCCTTCAACACTACGCTGTTTGGAAAGCTGCGCGCAGCCACTAACAATGAGGTACGGGTCCCTGCTCCTCGCTGTACTCTTTACATTCATCCAAGCACACACACACACACACACACACATACACACACACACACAGTGCATATTAGATAAGTAGTATTGTGCGTCTTTAACGCCCAAACAGTCCATCGTCATCGAAAATTTACGAAAATTTACAAATCAGTGTAGCTTGCCTACGCTTGTTCGTATCTTCCTTCGTACCGCTCTCTTCGATAAATATGCCCCCCCCCCCCCCCCAAAAAAACCCCGCTCTCTCCATTATCGATTTACAGGTGGACCTGCTTCTCAATTCTGGATCGAAAACAATAGCGGGGGAGACTTTGGTAGACAGGCCATTCCCTCCGCGCGGTGCATATTGGGACGAAATTATAGGCAGGGAGGAAGGACTTCAATGGAAGGAATTAGAGCGAGCAAAGAACGCCACGCGGCAGCAGCAGCAGCAGCAGCAGGATCAAACCGAGTACACGTATAGGCTATCTGATGATGGCTCCGAAGGTATTATTACTGAGCATTAAACTTCCTGGTGCTGATTGATTATAGCATCGTCAGCATCGTCGTGATCATGACCTTCTTCTCTCCTCTTGTACCCCTCCCTTCTCTCCTACTCCTCATTAATTATTCGCCTACTTACTAGATTTCAAGGTACATCATCTACAGAAAGGTGTCATGGATGCTCAGAGGGACCTTCAAACGCTAAGAATAAATGGGGAGAACGGTGATACAAACGTGCAGAGCAACAACAACAACAACAACAACAACAACAACAACAAGAAAGTTGGTACGACAAGGACAAATTGACGACGCTGCCCTTCGAAGCAGAGAGATGCGGGAAGAACACACAAACACACACACACACACACACACATATATATATATATATATATATATATATATATATATTTACAAACACACAAACTGTGCAATGTGCCTGGTGTTCCTGCTTTTCCAGAATTCGTGAACATGCACGGCAGCAAGTTTGGTGCTCCTCCTCGTTTCCACCCAGCGATCCCCCCCCCTCCTCAAGGACACCCTTCGCCAAATGGCCGCAATAGAGTCAGAGATATGGCGAAATGGGACATGGTGATATATAGAAGAAATACATTGAGAATACGATGATCGGGGTGTGTATGTGTGTGCGTGTGTGCGCGCGTACATGCAATGGGGAAATAAAGGACTTTGTTTTTCGGGTATTCGAACGCACGAAGAATAGACCGAAGAGAAAGCGATTTAAGTTGATAATTAATCCACCATCACCCCGCATCATCTTTCTCTTCCCCCCCTCCTTTCTCATTTCTTCCTCCCCCTTTTCCGTGCCAATGGGCAATTCACCATCGCCAGGTGGTGACGTTTGCCGGAGGAAATCGGAACAACCGAACCGATCCAGTTGATGGCCTTGCCACCGACGCTAACCTCCAAGTACTACTACTACTACTAATAATAATAATATCTCTTCATGCTCGAGATGACTACCATGATGGCCCGTGGTGCATGCTATTGCTGCTCTGTATTTCCACACCCCGTGCGACGTGATGTGATGATATGATCTTTGGCAGAGTTTCTCTACTATTGCCTATGATGGGAGGGGTGGTATTCTCGTGGCAGATACCGAATGCAGGTAGGCAGAGAAACATACGCGTACGCACACGTGCGGGCACATACACAGACATTATGGCTACATTCAATGGTCGCTGTTATCACTAGCATCATCGTGGTTTGTTCTCTCCCTTGCTCTCCCCCCTTAACGCAGACGAATCCGTCGTGTTGACACGGTAAACGGGGAGGTGACCACCATTGCAGGGTAAGACCTCAGAATACAACACATGAGTATATATATATATATATATATATATATATAATATGTGTGTGTGTGTGTGTGTGTGTGTGTGTGTATGTGTGTGTGTGTAACATATCGCCTTCTCTTATGAGTATGGTGTGTTGCATGTGTTGTGTGCGGTCGAAGGCGGAGACTGCCATTTCCCCTTTGGCACGGGATGAACATCAAGCAATTCCAAGACGGCAGAGGAACGAACGCTATCTTTGGCGGTAACCCCCCCCCCTCCCCAAATCAATCAACAGTCTACCGGAAATCGTCTTCCCACATGTTGTTTCTAATACGATTCAGAGTATTTCTGTATCACTGCGGATCTGTGGGATGGCTCAGGTGTAGTAGCAGCAGTAGCAGCAGTAGTAGTAGTAGTAGTAGTAGTAGTACAGCACGGCCGCCCCCCCCCCTTCCTTCCTCCCTTCCCCCCTCCTATATCTCACATATACACGTTGCATCCATCCTCCTGGAAGAAGAGAATTTGGTGAAAAGCTGATTGCTGTGTACACACGCCTCCATCATCATCTAGCCATTGTTTCGGACACGCACAACCAGCGTATTAGGCGGGTGCAGCCTGATGGAGAGGTGTTACTCCACCATCCCAAACCAACAGAACTAACTGAATGTAGCCATGCAGCAGCGAATTTCAATCCATCGGAAGGGGGGGGGGAAGGGGATGAATAAACCATAATTTCTCTCTTTCTCTCTCTTTCTCTCTCTCTCTCTCTCTCTCTCTCTCTCTCTCTCTCTTTCTCTCTGCGTACCTGAACTTGCGCTAACTACTCCCTTGCACGGTGGCTTGCTGTTCTCTTTCACCAGGTTACCACCATCGCAGGGAGAGGAGCTGTTGGTGTGTGCTTCTTCCACGTTGCAGTTTTTGCATGCATAGTAGCCGCACATATTTTCAGTATGTTAAGCACTTCTTTGCATTTGATGTTGGTGTAAAAAAGATCACATCATCTTACTTGAAATGCAGAGATTGTGCGTAAGTGCTTGCGTGTGTGCGTGCACATGCAGTTTCGCACCTATATCGTCGCCTCCGTCATATTTCATTTTTATTGCACTTTCCTCAATCTTAAATCTCGTGTCCTTGGTTTCTGAATATTCGCCTTTCCCCTCCCTCCCCCCCCCTCTTACTACTGCTACTTCTTCGTGTCCACTAGGGAAACGGGACGGCACGCCCACACGCGCTACATTCAAGTTGCCACAACCACACGCAATTAGTAGTTGTTATCGTCCCCCTTTCTCGCCCGTGCGTCTTTCCTCCGCCTAGATTCCCCGAAATGATCACACCTAGTATAACTGCACAAGAGGAAGATGGCGAAGATAACGACGATTCACATGAGAAAGAGCCAACACGAACGATATATCACTCTGCAACAAACACCACCATTTCCCTCCTCCCATCATGCAATTTGAGAGATAAGGCAAGAGAGAGAGAGAGAGAGAGAGAGAGAGAGAGAGAGAGAAACAGCTATCTCCATATGCTCTCACCCCACCCCCCTCCTCTCACACTTTTCCTATCAATTGTCACCATCCTTTCGTAGCCATCCTGCTGGGGTGGGATGGGATCCTACCACTGGGAATATCTTTGTAGCGGATAGGTAGATATGTTGGATGATGCGGAGTAGTATACCATCGTATGTAAATCTACGCCAGCGAGTATAAGAAAGAGAGAGGGCGGGGGGGGGGGAGCGAGGTGTCCTACAATCATCGTATTCATCTCCATCCTTTCTACTATTTCTTTCGCAATTCTTCACGCCGTTGTCGCTGATGTTGTTGTTGTTGTTGTTGTTGTTGTTGTTGTGACAGCACGAATAACGTTCTTCGCAAGATTATAAGGCTGCCTGGGCCTTCTACAGGAGGATTCGCAGCCCAAGAGGTATTGTAAGTCGCAGATGACGTAATGTATGCTGATGATGATATCATCCTCACACTATGCTTCAATGTTCTATGGAAATTCTTAAATGAATGCATCTTTTCCTCATCGCTCGCTGTTTCTTCGCTACACCCACTCCCCCCCCCAACACCGCCTTCTTTCCTTCTTACAATCTGGTACATATTATGCACAGGTAGTCACTGTGGCGGGATCGGCCACTGCAAAGAGAAAAGTGGTGAGTGATGTTGATGACATTACATGACACGTGCTTTCCTTTCGTAGTATGCACGTTACGTTTGCGCGTGCGTGCGTACATGTGTGTGAATGAAAATGACAGCATCAGTCTTTTTAAGTGAGTTATTTGCTATAATCTTTCCTCTCACTACTACTTGCTTTCCATTCTGAGATGCGGCCTCCATCGCATTTGAGAGTCCCATTATTATTCTTTTCGTGTTTTGATCGGGTATATCACCCCTGATCGTTGCTGCTATCATCAAGGAGAGGAAAAGGCTAGAACAGTTTCCATTTCGTCTCAAAAGAGCTCTTGGAGAGCCAGACGGAAAAGGTATGGGGGGAAAGGGGCGTGTAGGGATATGTGCTTGCTAGTGGCTTTGAAGGGATATCTTGGAGGAACATCTTTTCGAGCACATTTGTGTTTGTGTTTGTGTGTGTGTGTGTGTGTGTGTGCGTAACAAGGCTCGGCCGCTTTATTCTGGCTGCCATCTCCCTTGGCCGTCGATGGACATGGAAATGTTGTCCAAAGCACACTACTCAGCACTCTGTTTCTCCCTCTCCCTCTCCTCCTCTCTCTCTCTCTCTCTCTCTCTCTCTTTTCATCTGCGAGTGGAGAGGCAGACAACAGACACATAAAATGCATGTCGACATATCGTTCAAGAGAGCATGATTATATACATATTATATTATATTTATGTGTGTGTGTGTGTGTGTGCGTGTCTGTTGTATTAAATCATCAGGTGTACATGGGAGAGCTTCAGCGCTACTCAATACGCAAAATCACACCCAGTGGAGAGGTACTCATGGGGACGGGGGGAGGAGTAGGGTACGCCATTGGGTCAAACTTGCATAAACGGAGGCATCAAGATGATGATGCTATGATAGCCGTGTGATCACATGGCAATCATTCAATCATCCGTGCTTTTTCGTCCAGAACACACATTGTATAGAGGTTAGAAGGAGGAGGAGGAGGAGGAGGAGGACTGATTTCGTTACTCGACTCCTCCTCACCTCCTTTTTCCTCTCAATCTTTCAGCCAGTCTTCGTTGTTGCCCCTTCTTCTTCTTCTTCTTCTTCTTCTTCTTCTCTCCCCTCTCTATTTCTCTTCTCTATCTTGTGTGTGTTTGTTTGCGTGTGGGGTGGGGATACTAGCAATGGAATTGATAATTCTGCCAACGATGACGACGATATGATGATATACCAGACAACGACGGTAGTGTGTCAGGAAAGCTTTACAGGCCCTATGTTTGATATGGCGCCAGTACATCATAAGGTGCTCATACTGATGCTGCTGCTGCTGCTGCTGCTGTGTGAATAGGAGAACGAAGTGCGGAAGGAGGGAGGGGGAGGAGAAGCGGCCGAGAGAGAGAGAGAGAGAGAGAGAGAGAGAGAGAGAGACAGAGAGACAGAGAGAGAGAGACAGATATATATATATATATATATATATATATATATATATATAAAGAAAGAAGTGACAAGCAGCATAATATTAAAAATGACATGCCAGTAAAGAAGAAAGGAAGGCAGGCAAATTTCGAGGAGTGCGATAAAATCATACAATCATGCATCATCAGAGCAAATAAGCCATACCATTCAATCTACTACTTCTGTGTGTGTCTCTCCCTCAACGCATACCATGGATATGATGATGATAATCACAGCGTTCATAGTTTCTTCTTTCTTTACTTACCCCCCCTCTTATTATCCGGCTGCTCTCTCTCTCTCTCTCTCTCTCTCTCTCTCTCTCTCTCTATCTCTCTCTCCTCGCTCTTTTACCCCCCCTTCTTCTTCCTCCTCCTCGGGTGCTCATCAGCGCCTTATATCTAGCCAGTACCGCGGTAGAAACTTCGGTATCACGACCGACGCTGCTTCCAACGTGTACTGGACGGACAAATTTGCGTCAGTCATTCGAAAGGTGCCTCCTCTCTTTCCACCTCTTCCAATGCAATGAAGAGAGAAGGAGAGAGGAGAGAGAAAGAAACAAAAAGAGAAAGAGAGGGAGAGAGAGGAGGGGGGGGGGGATTGATGCCGGAAAGAGTTCCAAGATTATATCCCCAACGCTCTTTGTTAATAAGATCATCTCATCATTGCCTCTTCCTCCTCATCATCCACGGACATGTTATTAAGATAACTCCAATGGGAAGCATCTCTCTGCACGTCGGCATACGCAACGAACGCGGTAGTAGTAGTAGTAGTAGTAGTAGTAGTAGTAAATCCTGTGTGAAATAATACTGTGCCGGGGAGCTGTTGTCTTTGCCTCGAGTTCAGCAGCATCATCAATATAAATACGCATTCGTCCACTCTACACACCGTCGCGTCTATACATGCTGATTATTTGCGTATTAGCGTGCTGCTGATGGCCTAATCCCACCCCCCGCCGCCTCCTCATTTGGAATATTTATGATATGGGGCGAATACAGGTTGTGTGGATGGCCTTCCGTTGGCTGCGGTTCTAAACTGCCCCAGCGCCCTGGCTTTCGCACCGGTAGTGTGTGTATATGAGAGAGAGGGGGGGGGGGGGGGGAGGGGAGAGAAAGAGGGAGATGGTAGCGGTTATTTGTACGCACCGACGATTGAAGTCCGAACTGCTCGAGGACACGAGCATGATACTCACACAAACACCCAATAAAATGTAAGGTAGTGATACATTTCTGTGTGTATATGTTTCCTGTGTGTGTGTGTGTGTGTGATTGTAACGTAAAAGTCTCAAAAGGAAGAAGAACCGCCGCAGCTGTACATTGCAGACAATTGGGAATTCAAGCTGAAACGCATCGAAAAGCGCCCGTAAGCAATCCTGTCTCTCATGCCAATGTTGATGTTTTCTTCAAGGAGTCTTCCTTCCTTTCCTCCCTTCTCCCGCCCTCCTCCTGCTGCTGATAATCCATTTGTCTGATAGCTGAGGAATGGGGCGTGCCTTCTCAATCTCCTTCATCAATGTTTTCGTTAGATACAGCGATCCAGGGTTCATTCGTCATATACGTGATAGGCGGCCTGAGTGGTACTACATTTTCCTTACTTCTATCTTTAGCGTTCTCATCTCTCCTCCTCCTCCTCCTCCTCCTCTCCCCCGTGCTATTATATAGTTACTTGCTTTGTCATTATTAGTATGAGTCATATGATTTCTTGGGACGTCATTATCCCCCTCCCTCCCCCCAACCCCCTATTTCATCCCACCTACGCAGGCTCAAGTGGGACGAAGATGAGATTCCGTACAAACACACTCACATATCAAATATGAGCACTCGTACAATATATCATCAGCAATAAAAATACTTACTCTGACGATGCGTCCGCGAGTGAAAAGATGACTTACAACATCAACCCCCCCCCCCCCCCTATTTCTTTTCTCTCTCTCGTCTCCCATTCGTACAGTTTTGACCCTGATAAGCTGTCTGCCGATCGATTTGCCACATACATGCGGATGCACAAAACGGTGATGAGATAGGGGTTGATTTCAGGGGAGCAGCGAGGGGGGAAGTTGAGGGTGTACGATAGAGGAGAAGAAGAGGAGAAGAAGATGAATGAAGCAAACTGCATTAAATGAATAGTGACATGCTGTTGTCTGTATTATAACTTTTTGTCTTGACTATTTTCCCCCCCAGCAACTAGAAGTAAAGGAGAGTATGGAATCGAGGGAACGCCAGCTTGCCCGCGGGTCTCTCCATCCACTCACCCCTATTCTTCTCTCTCTCTCTTTGCCTCCTCATGTCTTCCCGCCCCTCTGCAAATCCTCTTATTAATGTATCGTAATTCTTGTGGCAGGGTCGACTTAAATGAGAACGTGCTCCGAGAACCTGGAATTCTCTCCTTTGAGCAGATTGCAAGGAAAGGTACCGTCTAGAGGCAGCTCTCCACCTCTCCTCTCACAATATCACCCCCTCAGCTAATTCCTAAGCTTACGCCCCCGTTCTCCCCCCCCCCCCTTGCTCCATGTCTCGTGAAGGTTTAAAGTATTATCTCGACCATGCCGACGACGAAATAAAGGCAAGTGTTATGGAAACAAAAAAGAAGAAGAAGAAGAAGAAGAAGAAGAAGAAGGAGAAGAAACAAAGAAGAAACAAACTTTATGAAAGCTGCTCCGCAACTCTGTATGTAATGTGCATTTGCTTAAGTAATCTAAAAGTTTATGCTTAAAGGCGGCAAGAGCGGCAGGGAAAAAGCCTCCGAAGTACGGGTACACGCCGCCCATGAAGGCATCGAATTGGGAGCCCAGGGTCATCTACGACACCTCTGAGGAGTCGGAAAGCTCAATGCCCTCGGATGACTTTGGAGGAGATAATGGCGGGAAAGAAGGCGAGAAAGGTACTGGGGTGAAGGGAAGAGACGATAGATCTTCGGGTGATGAGATAGATGGAATTCTGGCGAGTGATGGAGATTATGCTGATTGTGGATGTGTTTATACCACACTGAAGGTGCTGGCGCGATCAAGCAGCCACGGATACGGAAGAAAAACCGTCAAGGTATCCCTCTTTTCTCACACGTATTACCCGCATAGTTAGTGTGCTTTGTTGATGAATCGGTACTGTCCGCATGGTTGATCACATGCCCGTCTTCCTATTTGCAGGTCGTGGAGATCGACTCCAGGGACACGATGACGAGCAAGACTTATTCTAGACACTAAGCATCTCCACACACACACACACACAATGCATCAATATGTGTGTGTATATATATATATATATATATATATATATATAACGTGTGATGACGGCTTCGGTATTAAGCTACCAGCCATTACAGCAAAGAGACTTTGTAAAGCGTCAGGCACTTCAGGCTTCAATAAATCTATTTGCACTACATCAGGGTGTATATGACTAGATGAGACGGATGTAAGACGGATGTAATAAATCAATTAAATTTGTTCAATGGTCATCCTTATGTAGCTGTGCATAATGCGGCTTTAATGAAGTGATTAAATCTTGTCAATTGTCATCAGGATATTTGTGATATATACTATGCTCCTTCATGACCTATGCATCTAGATGTGTTAATTAGTACCGAGACACGTATCATCATAGCGTATATGACATAGCAATGACGATGGGTAGCTAGCTATAGATGGCCTTGCGCGTGCATGCGTTCCATTTATTGTAATGCGTTCGTGCATCATACATATAGAGAATTGCTACTAGACTATCACATACGCATTTTGCGCCCACACATCTAGACATGTGCATGACCTTGCGGGTGTGTGTACGTCGCGCACGCGTACTACGCCGGCTGTGTTTTCTTCATTGGGGAGCAGTGACATCGCAACAGTGACGACGATTGGCTGGCATATTAATGAGTCCCATATGCTAGCTTGTTTCTTTGCACAGAGCAGTATAAATTGTATTCCCACGATTTGCAAAGACGTCGAGGGTAAAGGTGCATTTTTGTGAATGAAGAAATTGTACTTCATATAATTTTTCGTCTTATTTTCATTTTGTTTTATTGTGGTCGATGTGACCTGTCATCATTTTAAGGACCGAAGTTTTTTGTACTCCCCAGAGGCTAGAAGTTTCTCTCTTACTTTCCCCTTCTGCTTTTTATTCTGTATTATAATGCAAACGTATCCACGATGCCGGGGCTCCTCAGTGAGTAATTCTGGGTTGGCAGCTAGTTGGTCGTTAACCTCCACTAGCTTTCCCATCACGCCCGCTAGAATCGAGTATTCGGAATTATCCGTGCAATATACTGTGGCTATTGGCGTGTGAGGGTAGCAGACAAGCCCCCCCTTCTTCATCTTACCGCTTACCTTGTTAGAACCGGCCTTGAAATCCCACTCTACCTTCCGCACTTTCCGGCCATCTCTGAGGAGGGGATGGCCGGGAGCAATTCCTACCACCACGAGTCCATTTGAGTGTAGTTGCGCATACTGATCAAGGTGCTGCTCCCCTGAAAAATAATACGAGCCCAGATCGCGTGTGAAAACATGGCTGATGCCAATCAACGTACCCCCGTCACAGCACTTACCAGCTTTTGGAGTGTTAGTTTCGATTCCACCAACAAAGAAGTACTCAGAGTAGTACCGCTCGATGATATCCTCTGGAATGTTGTTAGACTTTGGATCATAAGGGAACAAGTCCTCGCCCCCCTCGTTGGCCGTGTTCTGCTCCCCGGAAATTTCCATTTGGCTTGGGGAGGTGGTGAACAAGCCGCCGTGTGTTGTGGAGTTGTTGCGGAGGGAAACCTCATAAGAATAGCGATTTTAGCATATATCATGGGCAGTAGTGCATTGGATGAAATCTTATGAGGTGTTGTAAATTTTATTCGGAAAATAACCAAGAAAAACTGTCATACGACATTTTTTTGCACAGCTTCAGTGTCTTGCAACATTTTGGAAATGTAGTTCGTCATCATTGTTCATTGTTCATTGTTCAGTTACGCTGGCATCTGCAAAGCATGCGCGCTGCTCTGCAAGCATGAATTTTTGTTTTCAGATGGCTTGTTCTGTCGCAGCCCACATGTTCTGAAGTCAACACGATGTTGGCATGGCAATGCGTGCCTTCAGGCCACGCACAAGCTTGACTAGCAATGATCACAACAAAGCATGAACGACAACGATTGATCCAGTGATGTGAGACGGACGTTGGTGTGGCACCACGCTAGCACGTGCCTTCAGGCCACGCGCAATGAGCTTGGTTGGTGATGATCAAAGCAACGAATGATCCAGTGATGTGCACAATGACATGCTAGCATGCATGAGCTAGCATAGCAGATGCGATGACTCTGCTGCAGCGCTGCTGGCGTCGTAGCTAGCAGGTGGGCTGCCGCATCGCGCATGCGACAAAACGCGAGAGATGATAGAGGAGTGCTATGACAACGACCTGCATGTGCCCATGTGCTACGTACACGTACGTATACTTTCATCTGTACATAAGCTCTTCGTATTGCATTATTCGTGATGAAATCTACTACTAGCACAAACAGCACAACGTACTGCGAGCTCTTTATATTGTAGCAGGCCTGTGACAACATCGCATCATTGAAGACCTATCTCGAATAGACTTCAATTTAATTGATTAATTTCATATGCTGTGGTTGCCGGGATAAACGGTATGAGTGCTGAATTCGTGGTCTTTGCCAACACGTGATTAAGTTTATACAAGCTAATGTGGCGCACAGTTTCACTGAGATATTGAGATGCTATCTGAAGATTGCCACCACTCTTTTTAACGGGGAAATCTAAGAATTATGGATATTATTTTTACCATATATATCATATTCAAATTAATTCTGTAGACACTTACATAGCGTGAGAGGAGTGCTACGGTAAGAAGCATAGCAGCTACAACGATGAAAGTAAGCACCATTGCCTTTGTCCAAATGCTGTCCCGTTCTAATATTCATTTCGCACGAGATTAGATGATAAATATTCATCCAGCCTAAAGTTTTATGGCACTTCATTTTACCGACACAGAGGGCAGATATTTCTGTGACGTCACATCTTTCTGGGAAGCGTTCCTTGCAGACACCCTAATGGAATGCGATTGCGATATAAACGTGACATTGGCGGGGGAGGCACCTCTAAACGGTAGCAAAAGATCACAAACGCAATCTGTGTGATTTCATGACATGCCTTGTCGCAGCTGCCTCCACATCCGTTCACTGGAAAGGTGATTTGCTCGCATTCATTTTCCATAGAGCAGCATTTGCACCAACATATATCTGATGCATTTGAAGCAGCGCACTGAGATTCGAACAAAAAGTTTGCCATCAGTTCCTCAACAGTAATTAAGCGAAACTAAATAGCTCTAACCTGCTCAATAAAGGCAAAGAAGAATACGAATATTATTTTCTTCGCGCTATCCGGCAGCATTTGCTCCAACTACGGCAACGGTCACTGAGCTGCAAAAAGAATTCAGGTCATTTCATGGTGAGAGAGATGATACAAATGGGTGTTATAAGCTTTACCTCTTGAAGATGAGATGAATAGGCAAGACTCACGGCATCGTCGCCGGGGAGTGGTAGAGGTTTCGATGATGCTAGGGGAGATACGATCGATCGGATGCGCTACCAGAAAGCATAAAATTCAGGGGGAAAACAGGGGATTTATGCTGTGCGTCATAACATTTTATCCTTGCGGTCGAATTTAAAGAAGCAGAGGTTGTCGTTGAAGGCTAACGTGCTGAATTCCCGACAGTTTTTGTTCTGACGAGGATGGTGCTGCAAAACCCACATCATACAGTCGGGAAGAGAGGGGCACTTTTCTCGGATTGAAAAGTGAGGTTGAGTTGAGGTTATTTATTGCCCGTTTGCGGTCACCACTAATACTCAAGTGAAAATCGCGTGTCATAACTGTTGTTTTCCCAAATTGGCACTAACAGCCCTTCCGGCAACCTTAGCTCCGGTGGAACAATGGGCGGCTTCCATCTCCAGCTGTTGCTTTTAGTATTGCCATGCTTAGTCACAGCGCAAGTTAACCAACTTCAAAGAGTAAGCCTAACCATTAGATACTTGTTTCAATCCGCAACGCACATATCATATATCTGCAGCCCATGGCGGACATTCTTGTCGGATTCAACCCGAGTGCATCAGGTCCCAACATCGATGGTCCAGCATCGAGTGCTCAAAGTACGGACAACATTGTCTAACGTTCAGATGGTTAGTTTTAACTTATTTTCCCTCATTACTCGGATCGATCTAGTTGGAAGAGCATATGGCCTTGCATATATCGAAGATGAAGGGGACAATTTTCTCTACTTCAGTGACGAGGTTCAATGGAATTACGGTACACATTTTGGTATTACAAAATGGTGATGAAATTTTGTAGGAGCATCATACGATCCGAGTTCTTCAACTTGACACGGGGGTAGTGAGGACAATAGCTGGAACCCCTCAATCAACGGGATTTGCTGATGGAGATGGTTCTCAGTCCAGGTTTGGTTAAAAAGTGATATTCTTTTCCTACTCATGTTTAGCCTCCTATTTCCCCTGATCCATCTAGTTTTTCAAGTCCCAGAGGCATTGCTCTCAGGATAGGCGACGACAATGATGACCTTTTTATTTGTGACACGGTCCGCCCGCAGATATAGTGCGATGTAAAACCTATCTTCTTCACTCACATTCCATATTTTCAGCTCAACAACGCTATCAGAGTCGTCGATGTTGAAGATGGCGAGGTAACCCTAATGTCTCTAAACGTATATTTATAGGAAGTTCTAAATTCGTTGGGCCATAATGTGAAGGTCGAAACGGTCTTTGAAGATGGCACTTCCAGCGCAGCAGTCTTCCTCGTAAAAACAAAGATATATCTATCTGCATTGTTCCAGAGCTCATATTGGATTTCATTTTGTCGTAGCAACCAACTTCTATAGCCGCTTATGAGCCGGATAATACGTTTTATATCGGTGGTACAGACTTCATTTACACCATCAACTTCGAAGAGCCTTACAATGTATTGCGTGGCAGTAATAGCAAGCAGACGATCTTGAGACTCATTTAGATTCTATATGCCTTCGCAGCCAACAGTAGTTGCAGGATTCACTTCCACTGCGGATCCGATACAAGATGGCGTTGGAACAAATGCAGAGTTTGGATTTATAGAAAGCTTACATGTGTACAACGGAAACATGTACGATCTTTAATTTTAAACGTCGGAAATCAAGGAGTGTGAGAGATGCAAACTGACGCTTCTGTATTTTAGATATCTGATCGACGAGAATGATCTAATTGCGTATCTCCGAGTAATGGACCCTTCCTCGAACGAAGTAACAACGCTATCAACAATAGGGTTTGGATGATGAAGTACTATATAGGATATAGCAACGCTCTGATCATAGATTCGCTACAATATGATAGCCCCGTGGAGCAGACAGTTCCTCGAGGACTTCTTGCCGCAGGAGGGGGGCAAGTACCAAGCTTCTTCTTCTTCTCTGACAACGTGATTTACTAGTTGTAAACATGCATTTGTGGTTGGTAATACGCATCTTCTTCTTCTTCTTCGTTGTGAAACCATTTCTCAGAGAAACGACACGCTGAAGAGGGTAGTTGTGAGCAACGGTTTTGCAGTCGATACTGTGCTTGGTGGAGGTCCAATCTGCAAACAATCTAACGCTTCTCTACTTACAATAATATCAAAAATTCTTCGTCATTTCCACCTTAGGAAACCCCGTAGTTGCTGTGACCGACCCTGCTCGAGTAGGAGGGACCATCGAGACTGCCCGGTTTGCTATGCCGCAGGTACTTGCAACGGTTACCTCTTTCTTTTTCCAACTGAGGTAGAGAATCACGATTAAGTGTTGTGAGTGAAATCTTAGGATCTCGAAGTTGACTTTAACAATCAAGTTGTGTACATGGCAACGGTAGCCACTTCTGCATTGAATGATGAATCTGCTAAAACTTGTACTCGGGTCATCACAACCAATTTTTACTGGACGCTTCTATATGCCTTTGTTCTTTTCCCACCCTTCTTCGGCTATCAAAGGTTGGTGGAATCTTCGAATTGAGCGAAAACTTACTCACCCAGTCCCCTTCAACGTCCGTACTCACATATTCGCCTACACAAGCTCCATTGACTCAGGCTCCATTGACTCAGGCCCCATTAACTCAATCTCCCTCGACTCTAACACCAACAACGCCGTCGCCTATCGAAAACCTTGCCCAACTCTCTATATCCAATACAAACACGCTATTGCACGAGAGCTTCCCTCCCTGGGCTGCTGACAGGGATGTTAGCGGGCAGGGAGTCTCCACCATTACGCTGACGAATGACTTGCTTGGAAATCCAGACCTTACGATTCGTTGCGTCTCGTCGGATACTAGCATGGTGGTTATCGATCCCGCAGATGGCGCGGCCTTCCTCACTGGCAGCGGCGAGAGTGCCGAGTATACCCTACACTCGGTGTATAGTCCCGTCCACGAGGAACGTACGGGGCTCATTGATTGCAGCATCGTTGAGGAGGCCACTGGCCAAAGCGTCAGCATCCCTTTCTCAGTGACTGTGAGGGACGTGATTTGGCCTTTAATTGCTGATTGGGCTATTCGGTTCGAAGGGTCTCTTTTATCGTCGGTCACAGAAACGGCCGGGGATGGGAGAGTAGAATACTCGGTCACGCTAAACGGTGCCACTGAAGTCGTTGCGTTGATTCAGGACCCATTCCTTCTTGGCGCTGATTTCAGTGGAAATAGCAGCGGCAGCAGCAGCGGTGGCGGCAGCACTACAAACTGCCCTATGGTGACAATTGGCTCGCTCCAGGCGGAGGTTCTCTCATGCTCCGCATCAAACGTAACGTTCTTGTCGCCCTCCTACTCCTCGCTCTGTGGCGACGACGAGGAATGCGGATACCAGCCTGTCCGGATCTCCTTTCCAAATGGCCTGATCAGGGGGGGGCAGCCGGACGAAGCCATAGGCGGTTCAATTGCCTGCCCGGGCGAGTGTCCGCTGAGTGGCCTTGGTTTCTTCTACACCCCAGAATGTAGTGAGACGATGCGCTTCACCTCCTCGGTCCAGTGCGCGAGAATCGAGGAGTATCCCGATGGTTGTGCCTTCGGGGTTGGAGATGGCTGCCGACCGTGCGATTCCAATGCGTATTGCCCTGGAGGAAACCGAATGTGGCCTCGAGAAGGTGAGCCGTGATCTTCGACTGCTCTTGAAGCATGCAGATGATCGATGCTGGTGTACTCAATGACGTGCTGATGCATTGCTAAAACGCTATTCAACAGGGTACTGGACTGCTAGCGAGGAGATTGGTAGTGTCAGCAGGTGCGGCGCGCCGTCCACGACGCGCTGTCGCGGCTGGGACATCTCGGGGAGTGAAGCAGATTGCGGCTCTGGTTACGAAGGGGTACTGTGCTCGTCCTGCCAGGACGGCTTTTTCGAGCAGCTTGGAGAGTGCTTTGCATGCCCAGAGTCGTCCTTGGAGGGGGGACTACCACTCGCTGTTTTGATCGGCCTTGCAGCGACTATCTTCATTTCAGTGTACACGTGCTTGCGGTGTAGTGAGCTTGGAAGATCGGGAGAGGAATACAGGGATTTGATAACCTGGCAGGCAAAAGACTTCGCAATTTGGACCGTGCTTGTCCTCCAGCTTTTCGCGCTCGTCACTACTACAGCGAGTGCCAATGCCCCTGCTGCAACCGTAGTACTGGCGTGGATAAACGTCGCCTCCTTCGATTTCCAAGCTGTGGGGCCGGAGTGTTTCTCTGACAACAACGAAGCCTTTCTCCGAGAGTATGTCATATTAGGCGCTTCCTTATTAGCACTAATCCTGGCCTTTGTTCTTTCCGGCAAAGGGCCATTCGGCAAGCTTGAGATGGCCAAAAACTTCCGAGGCAACGTGTTCGTCTTCCTTATAGCAGTTTACACTCCTGCGACGCTGCTGGGTGCTGGAGCATCGTACTGTATAGGCTCAAATGGTGAGCTCGTCTCCTGGGCGAATCCAAACATTGAATGCGCTGGCCCAGTGCATCTCCCTGTTATGGTGTTGGGTCTGGTCGTGCTCTGTTTCCACAGCCTCTTTTTCCCGATTTGGTCGCTGCTCAAGATTCGCAGCGTCTACAACTCGACTCGCCGTGAGGAAAAGCTTCTGCAACGGCACTACCGAAAGTACCCCCCACCCTCGAAAGGATTGGGAACATTGTTGTCATAATTTGAGTCCTGTGGGAAAGTGGGTCGCATGCTAAGTATTTTGTTTTGGAATGTTCTCATCGACAGATTCTTTGGCGACGACTACCTTCCAAACCGATACTGGGTTCGTGCTCACCACCTAAGACCTTCTCAGGTTTTCGAATGCGTCAGATCCTCGTTTCCCCCCGATGATATTACAGGTGCTGCAATGCCAAATGCTTCTGGCTTTCTTTCTGTGTATGACTCGAGTCTACCTCTCCCGCAACGGCATCAAGGAGCAGGTGCTTGTAAGATGTGAAAAACTACACAGTAAAAGACGAGAATCGTTAAATCTATATGAGAGCGACGATATGCAGCAGAGCAAAGTTTCGCTAACCGCAGATTGTGAAGCTTGCGCTGAACTTAATGGCTATGATGACATTTGGAGGACTTCTGGTAGAAAATTCAAAACCAGAATCCTTGCAAGAAAGGATGTGAGGAACTTCCCTCCATCAAATGATTGGCTCTGTGTACCTTGATGTGATGATACAACAGCTATGGCTCCGACCGCACGTTCGCCATATGAAGTGGAAGCTTCCTGTTCAGCTTTCTCTTCTCTTTTTACTGATGCTGACGTCCCTGCTGGAGATGTTTAATTACCTGTTCTCCGAGGAGGGAGTGTTGCCTCGAAGCTTTGTAGAAGGCACTATTTATATCTCAGCTAATTATTACAGTGCCTCGTTTCAATGCCTCGTTTGAATGACACTTCGCACACTCTCTCAGGGTTTTCATACGTCGTGTTTCTGGTTGCTCTGGTTAACTTCGTTGTTCTTGGGTATTGCTTCTGGTTCGTCGTCTTCCGCAAAAAAGACGCAGGCTACTATGCAATGCACTTCATGATGCAACGCAAAGGTGTGTATGTGTGTGCGTGTGTGTGTGCGTGTGTGTGTGTGTGTGTGTGTGTGTGTATCGTGCGATATAACGTTGGTCCGCCATTCATTGCTTCCTAATTTTTTTTTCCTGTGTACTTTCATCATTCATCAACCAGGCGGGCTAACGGATAGCGGTCATACTTCAACTCACCCAACAGCCAAAAACGAAGGTTTTTCAAAGATCGTCTTATCAACAAATCCAAGTGGAAGGAATTCTATTAGCGATTCGAATGCCACTGCTCGCCTAACAAAGGCTGCATCACCAAGGGCTATATTTCCTCGCCAATCTCGACCAAATCGTTTCAATGAAATCCGATCTATGGAGGATCCCGTTTTGGAAGACATCAAACGAGTCACAAGGAACAACAACAGTTATTCACCAACTGGATCGTTGCGAAATGCAGGAAGCGGCGGACAATTACAGAATTCTATGTCATCAAACGACTCTCCGTTGTCAACAACGAAGGAAAACCCGGCAAATCTTATGGGAAGGGAACGCGCTCAGACGCAGGCGATTGATTAATTGATATATTTACATCTTCTCTCTTGGTTATCAGCGCACGTTCATGCTTTGCGACTTACATATTATATGTGTCTATTAATAGTATTTTTTCGAACTACATTGTGTGCGTTAGCTTATTGCAATGATGCCTCTCGCACTGAGTGGTTGCTGTGCTCGCGCAGTCGCCGCAAATTAAATCGCAGATGATTAATTGTCTAGCAATCTACAGTAATATTTACATGTGCTGTGCTAGTATGCTCATCTAATAAACATGCGCTGCTCTAAATTTGCGCTGCTGCTGCTTCTGTGACGGCCTTACGATCGTTGATATAGTTAGCAAGTATATGCTAGCATGTGCGTGCTGTATCGTGGCGCGGATCAGCTAGATCAGATATAGTCTGCGTTTGCTGACGATATCTAGATATACTATCACAAGTTGAAAGCAACGAAAGATGCATGCTAGCGTGCTAGCATGCGCATAGACACGATTGTTCGCATGACAATCTAACGCGAATAAAGCCACAAAACATAGCTAGATAGCTAGATAGCAAGCCCAAATCGTCAATAACTAGATAAACAGATATTATGTCATATTTGTAACAGATCGTCGACTTTGAGTTACGAGCTCCGCGAAGATTTCTAAATTTAAACTCGCACTAGCCTATGATCCTAGTACCGCATACAGGTGGGAGACATGATAATATTCTCTGCTTCTCTGCTTTCAATTCCAGCTAATCGCATATTCTCAGATAAAGGGGAGGCATAAATCAGGATATGTCATAGTTGTCGCGTCGTCGTGTAGCATGAGCATCTGCGACACCGGAACGGAGGAAGGATTGAACAGCTGGGCTAAACGTTGGATGGTGCTCGACGACGCAGCCGATCTAGACGATGATGAAGACGGCAACAAAACAGTGCCAGAAGGAGTGATTGTTCGGGGTCGCATTAGATCTACATCTCCAACAAGAGGGTGATGATCTGGGGTCCGAGGGGGCGTTGAGCGCGACGATTCAGTGATTGCACGAGAACGTCGATACCGTTGCCGTTCATTTGTCTTTGCCTCCCCTCCTCTAGTGCCATCTATATAACACATTCCTGTCCGTTTTCTTCGTTTAAAGTACCAATTACTCCCAGCACTCTCATCGCCTCTACTTCCCATTTCGTCGTATAGCGAGCATATACAAAAGCTGCGGGAAAGATAAGACGGACGGCTACTTCTGCTCTCATGCTTCCATCGATCTAAGCAATTGACACAGGCGTCGTGTAATAATAATTTCTCGGGGAGAGAAAAGCTGCAACGGTGGTCAGCGCCTCGGAAAGTGATATCCTTCTCATACTTTTGGCCATTAGGTTTCTGTATTAGGGGTACCGACGGGGATGAGGGGGGCAGCGGTGTCAGCATGTTGTATCTCCTCTTTCTCTTCATTGCCTTTCTTCCAAATTTTCCCTCACTAACAAGACTGCTGCCCGCAGGCGATCGGTGCCGGCATACTTCGCAAGGAAAGCGTATACGCATTGAATTGGACCGAACATGCTCTCCGCAGCCGTTGCGCAAGTATAAGCCGTACAAAACCAATCGGCACTCGCATCGACAATCACAGCTTTTATCCTCTGCGTGGCCAAGATTCCTACAGGGACGACGCCGCTCACTCACAATGGAAGGCGCCCGTCTTTTGCGACAAGTTATTACTTCCCTTGCTGTAGCAGTCGCAGCGTCTTGCTTCTTGGATTTTCCACTCGTCATCGGAGCAGTAACCGTGAATGACAGGGCCACTCGATCTGGGTTTAAGCCTGGAAGATTGCTGTTCAGCCTTGGGTAAAAAACATCCGAATAAGGGGTGCAGAGTGCTGGACGAGCAGAAAGCGCGTCTCGCCATGCTGTACAGACGCCTCTCAGGGGTGCACGGAAGTGAAGGTCTAAGATTCTTGCCACCATTCTCACGATCTCAGGGCTCAGGATAATCTGACAGTCGTATGTGCCCCCTCTCCAGGAAATTTTCGTCACTGCACTCGAAAGAGTGCCATCATCGTTGCTGTTAAACATGCTTTTTGGGAACGAGTTTTGCTGGGTCTCCTCCGAGCTCACTCCTTCCACCGCAACAGACATTCCAAATGGGATGTTCTCCTCCATGAATTCGACTAAATCTTGGCACCTTTCTATCCAAAGAAAAATGGATGATGTCAGTCAGTACATGGACTTCGGGACCAACCTATTGCTCACGGATTTAGAAACATCGAAGTACATGCAGGACACAATCCTCCATTCGAGAAACGAAGATCTGCACGAAATAAAGTTTGGGTGGAGGGCTGCCTTACGAAATGAGTCAGATGTATAGACTTGTTTCGGGATGAGTGAGGCCTAGATATAGGAAACGCCGTTGAATTCCCGATCACATAAGCACTTCTCTCTTGCATCATGGTGCATTTCGAGGGGAATTCTACGATCATCATCCGGTTCTCACCTTTCCCGCCCGCAATGAACGGTGACGCCGTTTGACACCCGTTTCCGAAGGCGGCAAATTTTATGATTGTCTCAGAGGGAAGATGACAAGCGTTTTCGTTATTTTCAATATTTTGTGCACGAAAAAGTTGCAACAAGTTTACATACCCCCCACAACGGCATATGCAATTTTCAGAAATTAATGGATGCAGGTTTCCCTGATCAGGGTTGAAATGTAGCATCAAAACTTAGAAAATACTGTATTTCCATCTCAAATAGGTGAAATATGAAGCCGAATCTCTACAGGCGAGAGAGTTTTCCGCCTCCATAAGTCTGAAAATTGTTCCTTATTTGAGAATACTAAAGCAGAAGGTAGATAATAAATGTATGAAACAAATCCATTAACAATCCTGCGACATAGTATTTCTTCCATCAGATCGCCCAAGCGCTTGATCATCAGCAGGTGTCGAGGATACGACCAAAAGATTTCGAGAACATCACAATTTAAGGGAACCAACGCTAATGGCAACATTTTTTGGCCATTCTTCAATTCCTCGATAAATTAGGATGTTTCTAGCGCAAAAAAATGTTAAATTAAATCCTTCTGATTCCCCATTATTTCTTGACATCCGACGATGCACGAAATGTTGTCGCGATGAAGAAACGGGAAGTGAATCAATCGCAAGCTTAGCCAGTCGTAGCCGGGACGGTTCTGCTTCAATTTAAGGGCACACATGCGCGGTATCAACTTGTTTGGCTTAGGGGATGGAGGGGGGGACGGAGACTGGCAACATTGTTCACTGTAACAAATGTTGAGGGAGAGACACTAATTCATATCCATGATGCTGGGAGGAAGTACTTTAGCCATAATACTGATCGCTGAACCTTCGAGAGCCCTCGCTATCTGGAGCGCTGTCTCCTTTTCTGAGCCCGAGAATAACTTAATCGTTAATTCCTTTTGGTAGCCTGGTCATTTCGTTCGTGGCGTCGCCGAGGTCCAACCATGAGTGGCGGCGGTTTGCTGAGCAGGTCGTTTTCATTGTTGCGGCGCCGATCATCGTCCATCTTTGCGGAAGGCCCTAAACGTTTAGGAAATGAGCATTCTCGAGTCTTGGAGTTACCATTTAGCAAGGGATTTCGTCGGTTCAGTCGAGGCTCCCGTGTTATCACAGCGGCAGGAGCTGCAAGTGCTGCTGCAGTGGCCATTTCATCGTCAATTCTTTATTTCTCGGGGGCAACATCGTTCCAGAATGCTGCTGAAGCCGCTGCTGGCAATGAAGACAGTGATGGAGTCTACAGCTTCGGGAGCGCACAATATGTCTGTACTAGAGCTATGTATATATATATATATATATATATATATATATATATATATATATGTGTGTGTGTGTGTGTATTTAGAAACAGAGAGAGAGAGAGAGAGAGAGAGAGAAAGTGTGTGTACCGTGGATACCTGCACGTACAAACCCCATCGTCTGTTGTAACGTTCTTTCAGAATCAGCTAGGGCTGGGCGACGGAAAGAACAGGGCAACACCGACCCGTGTTGAGGCTCTTGATGTAGAGGAAGTTGTCAAGATTGCGGCAGGTACTATATATGGTCAAGAATATATTTCCTTACCATATATTCTCCTACCTATATCCCTCTCATAGATAGTATCCTCTCGCAGTGAGAAGAGATATGGCTTTGCTTTGTAGCTGCCCTTGTCGCTCGCTGATGATCGTGTTCCTGTTGTCATTATGTCTACTTATCATCAGGGCTCTACGCATCGATGGCGGTAGGTCGGATGTTCATACAGTTTAGAACTGTAACAAATATGATATATATATTTTGTCATGTTTTGTGCACATACACACACCGACACACACACACACACTCAAACACAAACACAAAGCGATTGCGTCACACAAAATTGCGTGGGTGAAGAAAAACAGAATTTTTTATCGTGTCGTCCCCAACGGTGTCCTATCACCATCACATATTAGGTGACATCGGATGGGGCTGTATACACTTGGGGGAGGGGTAAGTCTCGACGTTTCCCCTGCGTGATGAGCCAGGAAGACTGTATATCATCATCAGCAGCATCATCATCATTCTTTCTGTTATGTTCACTGTAAAAAGGGAAGAGGATGGTGCTAGGACATGGTGATATCTCAGAAACGTCATATCCACGACGCGTGGAGGGGTTGACAGACATCATCGTAAAGGACGTGGACATCTCTGAAAATGTTGTCAAGATGACGGCGATGATGACGATGATGACTACGATGATGATGATGATGATGATGATGATAGTGATAGTGACAACGATCATGACCGAACTCAAACCCACGACAATGATGGTGACGATGAAAATAATGATACCACTAATTACATTGTAAAGGTGGCGGTGGCGGTCTCAAAAGACGGAAAGTGAGCAAACCATGCACACACACACACACACACACACACACACACACATACACGTATGCAAACTCTCTCTCTCTCCTCTCTCTCTCTCTCTCTCTCTCTCTCTCTCTCTCTCACACACACACACACACACGAAATAGTACTTTCGCCAACATGCGAAACGGCACTCTTTGCCTGAAGAACAGCTAAGTTTTCAAGGGAATGAAAAGTCCTAGTTTTATAATGGAAATCCATGCTGCCACAAAGGCGCCAATGCATGTCAACAACACCTGTCTCGATTGAATTCTCTATTTCTCTTCTTTCCTCTTCGTTGCTACCTCTGCTCCTTCTCCGGTCACTCTGACAACAAATATCGGAAAAGAGTGTACACCTGGGGCGCGGGGGAGGCATTAGGCCGAGAAGGCAACGGTAAGTCCCCTGGGCTCGTATCCGCACTGGAAGGTGATAATAAGCGAGTTGTCAGTTTATTGATGCAGTATAACAACACCTGATAATTACGATCGTGGTGGGGCCTCTCCTTACTCAGAGATCTTAAATATATCGTCGCTGAATATACATTAAAATACACGTACACACACACACACACACACACACATGCACACACACACACGCACGCACGGACGCACGCATGCACGCATTAAAATATGGGATATGTGTCTGATATAGTTGTGGGATTGTTGTGCGATAGGGAAGCAGGTAGAAAGCGTGTCATGTGGGCCTACACACATGCTCGCTGTCACAAAACAGGTAGTAGCCAGTACGTCACACAATATCTTCTACCGCTTTCAAGAAGGAGAGAAACACGAAGAATATAAAGAAGAAGAAGAAGAAGAAGAATGCGAAGAAAAGCATCGCCAACTACCGTGACACAAACGACACAAACGAGCGACGAAATTATGAAGAATGATACACATACTACTACCACCACTACTGCTACTACTACTACTACTACTACTACTACTACTATCAAGGGAGAGTTGTATGCTTGGGGATCCAAGTACGAAGGTGCCCTAGGGTTAGGAAGTAGAGAACGTACCGGAGATTATGCTGGCGATGAAACTGACCTTCAAGATGATAACTACTACGTGCAAACACCGGTCTTTTTAAATTCTCTCCTCTGCCTTCTCACATCTATTGTCCTCCGCATCATCATCATCATCATCATCATCACCACCACCATCTTCATCGCTGAAACCCCGTTCTGAATATCGGTCTCTATTGATGATGACCTAAGACCCTTGTGGGAACCTTGGCCGATGTGGTTGATGCGAAGTGCGGAAACTCCTTCTCACTCGCCCTTACCAAGGTATCATCTTCATTATCACCATCATCATCATCATCCCTATCATCATCGTCATCAATGCTAGTGTTGTCATTACTCTTCCTCCTTTTGCTGCTGCCGCTGCCGTTTGCATCCAAACAGAAAGCTCGAGATAGAAAGCATACCGATACGACCAAATCCTGATTATTCTTCCTCCTCCTCCTGCGTCTGTTACTTTTGTTTTGTTCCCTCCCTCCCTCCCCCCACCACCCCTCCCTTCCTTCTCCTCCTCCTCATCCTCATCCGCTGGTAGGACGGAAAGCTGTATTCTTTTGGGGCGGGAGACTACGGCCAAACAGGATTAGGTGGGCTGCAGTACTAGCCGCAATACTACTAGCAGAGTTGAGCTATTTTCCATCCGCACCCACGCAAAAATGCATAGATGCACGCAATCCCTGATTATTTTTTTGTTTCTGTTATTGGTCTCATCATCGTCCAAGGTGGTGGGTCCAGCAGTGATCGATACACGCGCACCCCGACACAGATAAAAGCGTTTGGCCCGACTCAAAAAATAGTGAAGGTCAATACTACTGCTATTTCTTCTTCTTCTTCTTCTTCTTCTTCTTCTACTACTACTACTACTACTACTACTACTACTACTGCCGGTACTTCTACTACTTGTGAAAGCTTGTGCGAGTGTCGATATGATCATCCTTATTCTGCTGCTTAGATTGACGCTGGGTTGTACCATAGTGCTGCGATCACCGAGGATGTGCGTGACAAATACACGGGCATCACACACGCACACACACACACACACACACACGCACGCACATATGTTACGCTATTGGTGTCATTTTCCGAATATACACATCGGTCTTTGATCCAAATGGCCATGTGATATTAAAATACAAACGTAATTAACAACAAAATCCCCAGGGGAAGGTATTCACATGGGGATACGGAAAAGACGGCCAATGCGGTATGACACCACATCAGAACTCTCCTACAACTTCTGCCATTGCGGTGCAACATCCCTCTATTTCTGTTACTTAAAAATAGACAGAAAAATAAAGAGGTTTCAGGGAATCGTCGATTGACATATCCATCACTTTGAGTGGATATAAAGGCTATTTCTCACCAAAAAAGTATTGAAGATTATCTGCAATTGCAGGGCATGGCGACAGAGTCGTTCACACTCCAATTCCTCAGCAAGTGCGCCGCATGAGCAAGAACCAGGCGATTGAGGTGAATTATATGTAGGAAATGCTACATCATGAGGATAAACAATAGTGATAATATTGGGCGGTAGGAGGGGAGTACGATTAGCAGCCAGAGGTGGAATTCTCGAAGATCATCATTTTTTTAGCTAGGATCAGGAGAGAAGAAAGAGAGAGAGAGAGAGAGAGAGAGAGAGAGAGAGAGATCGCAGCCAGCTCTATCTCTCTGTCG
>ADNK01000128.1:0-20569 GCA_000320545.1 Bigelowiella natans CCMP2755 | reverse complement strand
TCCATGAGTTACCCAATACGCCGCAACAGCAGCGAAGCCCAAATGTAGTAGCAGTAGCAGTCGTAGCAGCAGGAGGGGCAGTGGGTTGTTGGATGATATTGAAAAAGATTGGGAGGAAGCCTGGAGATATCGATGATGAGGAGGAGGATGATGCTCAGGTGGCGTCATCAATGACCTCATCGAAGTCGCAACATCCATCTTTCATACTGCCATACTCCTCCTCCTCCTCCTCCTCCTCCTCCTCCTCCTCCTCCTCCCCATCTCCTTCATCATCCTCATCATCCTCATCATCATCATCATCCTTATCATCATCATCATCATCATCATCATCATCATCTCTTTCATCATTGCTGTGGCCGATTTACAAAATCGTTGACGTTGACTGGAATGTCACGCACACGCAACGCCCTCCCCCACACCCTGATGCAAGGACCATCGCTCTGTGGACGAATGAAGAAGAGGTGGGGGGGGCAGGGCTTCTATCAGCTGCCAACACAGCCTCCTCCTTCTCCACAAAGAAAAGCGACAGCAATGGCAATAGGAGCTGGGGGACACCTACAACGGCCATTTCCTACACTATTTCTCCTGGATGGTCTGCTGCTCGGTATTATCACCAGCCTACTACTGCCAGTACTGAACGCGGAGAGGCTGATGATGAGGTAAAAGAAGAGGAGGAGGACGAGGATTCACGGAAACGGCGGATACTGGAGGCTCTGGAAGACCTCATAGCTCACAACCGAAGGAATGTCAGGCTTATCAGTACAGAAGAGGTGGGATCTTTGTTTGCGTTCGGAAACACTAGACAGCAGCATATTGTAAATAAATAAAGAGAATAGGGTATGGCAAGAACAAAAACAATAGCACCCGCAACGCAACAACAGAATCTACACTAATGAGCTCTCGGTTTTCGCTGCTCATTCAAAGTCAACATAGATGCGTGCAAACCTTTAAGATAAAACATCCCCCCCCCCCCCCCCCACACACACACATTTAACCAATCAAGACCTAATACGATTAACATGTAGGAGCTCGCAGAGTGTACAGAGATTTTAGCGAATGAGCTTCTATACGCTACTGCTGGGAGAAACACTGATAACAAGGCAGCAGTATCATCATCATCATCATCATCATCATCATTATCACCATCACCATCCTCCTCCTCATCATCGTCTACACAACCACCCCAATCACCATTTGAAGGCGTTTCAGCAGCAGCAGCAGCAGCAGCAGCACAGCTGCCAAAAGTGCTAGGGCTGGATCTTGAATACGGGGCCTTGGAGCAGAGCAAGAATGTAGGCTATGTATCCTTGATTCAGCTGGCGACTTACAAGTAAAGCCTCCTTCATACTACTAACTACTACCACTACTGCTGCTACTACTGCTACTACCACTGCTTCTACCACTCCCCTGCAGTTGTCGTCATTCTTTTTGAATCGCAATCAAATCTAAAAGCAGAGCTTCCCGTTTAAACTCGAGCATACATGCTCATTTGTGCGTGTATGTATACAATACAATAGATGTTAAATTGTGTGTAGGTCAGCATTTGTTATCGATGCTGTGAAGCTCCGCCCTCATATCAAACAAGCCCTGGATGAGGTGAGAGGTTGATGGGAATCGTCGCTTGATGATACGTGGTGGTGGATTATCGAGTGGGATTTTAGAGTGCCACTTCAACAACGAATATGTAGAATATTATATATATATATATATATATATATATATATACTTATAAACAATGGATTTTGCTTTCCTGATGATTACTGTAAAGATATTGCGGGCAAAGAGCGTCGTGAAGATCACACACGGAGGCGCGAGCGATATGAAGTAGATCTAAACACATAAATCGAAGGATGGTGTTGTGTGTCGCCTTTGCCGTACTGGCAAGCTAGCATATCTATGTAGGGGGTGGGGATATGGAGAAGTCGGAGGGGGGGGGGATACCTTATAACAACACATTCGTTATCAACTTAGCATTGCACCATTGCTTCTGCAGATGGCTATGGACCGATTTCGACATTCGTGTCACGAATCTCTTTGACACCTACCAGGTAAGGGGGGGGGGGGGAGAGGGGAGGGGAGAAAGGGCTAAAAGAGAGCAATAGCGTTGTTGTTGTTGTTGCTGCTGCTTCCTGCTGCTGCCACTGCGATGGGGGTTCTTATTGTAGCTGCTTGTCTTTATTCACTCCATAAATCAACCTCATAGGCGTCGTTGGCCCTTTCTCGCTACTATAAGAAGCAGCAGCAGCAGCAGCAGCAACAACAACAACAACAACGCGGTAGTATCGAATACACCCAGATATCAGTGCCACCAAAGGAATACGAAGGGGGGTGAAGGGGGGGGGAGGGGCGTGCTGATTCAAATGGAAACCATGTGTCAATTCTGGTACTAATATCAATCTCCCCCTCCCTTCTTTTCCTTCTTTTCTCCTCATAATCAGGGGCGGCGGTCGTCACAATTGGGCGACACGGACTTGGACATGTCGTTGGGAGGTACTTCGGGACCCCATTGGATAAGCGCCTGCAACGGGTTAAGAGCTACTACCAACCTCGATAATCACAAATGCATGCAAAAACAGATGCACAATCAATGTTCATATTATATATGGAAATATATGCAATGTAAATGTGTGTACATTTACACACACACACACATATATATATATATATATATATATATATATATATATCACATTAGGCTGATTGGCGTATCCGGCCTCTCCCCGAGTCGATGGTTCGGTATGCAGCTGACGACGCAATTTTCCTTCCGGTAGAGTGTCGCAGTGAACGCATGAAACTGTAGCTCCCAATGAGAAAGCATGACCCACTATTCCTCCTCCTGCTCCTCCTAATCCTCCTCCTCCTCCTCCTCCTCCTCCGTTTGTTACTTTGTTTCCCCCAACAGTCCCTCCTGATCCAGATGGCGAATGAGCTCTACGATGCAGGGTATAAATCGTACTTTCGTGATTATTACGCTGATTGTTACTACACGAAGAGATCAGCGAGGTGTGGGGGGGGAACAATGCTACAGCTGCTGCTGCTGCTGCTGCTGATTTGATGTACTAGCATTCGCTTGTTCATATGAGAGCAGTCATTTAATGTGCACGTATATGCTGCAGAATCCTCGAAGACGTGTCGCGTCGCAGCAACAAGATGTGCCTCCTCTCCTCGGTGAAGGAAGCCGTACCCATTCTAGAGGTTCGATACCGTTCATCGTCAACCTCCTCCTCCTCCCCCTCCTCCTCTTGAGCTTCCATCCTGCTGTATTGCCGGCATAGAGCGCGCATGTAGAGGATGTTAAGTAGTATACGAGCTAGAAAATAGTGTTATGCTTCACTCATGGATCGATTGCAGGTATAGGGAATGTGTGTGTGTGCGCGCAAGTGATAAGTCTGCGTAAGGACAATGCCATAGCTACACCATTGGTGTTGTTTTCTTTTGTGTGCACGTAAATATTAGTGACATCGCCCTTCGATTCTCATATAGCTAGATAACGATGCATGTGTTCAATGGCAGACCACAACAAATGTGTCGCGCATTTATCATGCATACCTGTTGTACGTGTACACTGTGTGTGCATATTGCACGACTGCCTTCATTCACATTCATTATATATGCCATACGTGGGGGAGATAGAACTTCATATCGTGCGTGCGCAATGTCTCGTCTGGGTAGTATAGATCTTGGGTGTTAACCATGGATCAGCATTGTAACTCTCTACATACGCGTTTGCGTTGTATCTATAATATATGGCTACAGCAATTGTGAGCATGCACGATGAGATGTCTACATACTAGATGCAGTAGAATTATTTACACACGTATTATTATGATGCTATTTAAGATGCGCATACAGGCAGACGTAGAGCAAATAAACAGCTGGTAGTGTAAGAAAAGTAATTAATTGTGCTCTTTCGATCCGCGTTCTGTATACATGCATGCATGCATGCATCTTACACCGTCATTTCTGTTGAATGCAAATACGACGGTACGCTTGTCCGCTCGTGTGCACATATTTCATTTCCTCATTTAACCAACGACTGGAAGTAAAAATTAAGACAACCAGCCTGCACGCTGGCGTTGAAGATAAACTGCATCACAGTTCATGCACAGTTCGTGGATACCAGCAAGAGGCTGCCACCAACTCTAGATTACAGGGCGCCTACCACACCCAACCTACCATGGTTATAGGAACACATTTTGTTTTTGAACCAAAAAAGCCCTCTTACTGCTACTTCACCCTTCATGTAACAAACCACTACCTCCGCCACCCCTACTGCTACTACTACTGCGACGACGACTACCAGGTAGCGATTCCAGCTTTTTCCTTTCCTCTGGCGTCAGCTTCGACCAGAAGCGTTTATAGAATACGTGCAAACTCAGATGTCGTTCCTGATTTACATTGATGCGCCACAAGTCATCCATTTCCATTGCTTCGACCATACGAAAGCAGTATCAACTGTTTCTTAACGATAGAGCTGTCTAAATAGATTTATTATTGCTGTAAATCCAATAAGTGTTAGTGACCTACCTCTTCTTTGATAACTGAAGGAAATTTATTATTATTCAGTTCTAGATGCTTCGTTAGAGCCTGCGTTTATGAGGACGACACACACACACACACACACACACACACACACACACATGATGTACATATAAGCTCTTCATATGTGTGCTTTACACAATAGGAATAGGATGTGTGTGATATTAATCCACGCTATCATCCTTCCTCCGCGATGCAAAACCCCTTCCTCCTCCTCCTCCTCCTCCTCCTCCTCCTCCTCCTCCTCCTCCTCTTCCTTCTTCTTCTTCTCCAACCTGATGCAACTCATCAGCAGTCATAGGTTCCTCATAGTACATTCGGTGGAACACTCCCCACATTAGAGCTATCTGGAACACCGCTGCACCGTATTATTAGTAGTAGAGTAGTTACGTAGTATAGTAGTAGCAGTAGTAGCAGTAGTGAACATAAATAAAATACGTCACTAAAGATAATCACTACCCCCTGCCGTTGCGCTGACGAAGATCTGTTGGAACTTTCGCTGCATTTTCTCCTGTTCCTTGGGATCTCGCTTCACATACACGCGCGCCGACCTGCGGAGGGAGGTACAGTCTAAGCGTCCCCATTATTGCACAAGTACTATAAGTCTAGCGTACATTCTACGAACAAACGACGTGTGTCTTGTCTTCCGAAAGCCTGCAGCGCTGAGCATTCGCCCAGCGCGGAGATTCGTGTAGTAACATAGGCGTGGAATGACCGCCATAGTCCTCAACCCTCTTCTGGTCTCCGGCCGGGAAAAGGCTAATGCAAAAAGCCCTTCGAAATCCTAGAATCCCCTACATTTACAATGTGCGACTGGATTCTGTGCCCGCCTAATCGCTTTAGTCGCTTAATATACACTGCGACGATTCTGGATGGTTGTCTTTTGGAGAAAATGGATAAGGTCCACGCTTTTTCCCTAAGAAACTGGGTACGAACCGGTAACTAGGTAATCTATCCTTGGTTACATTGTCGCCGAAGTGGAATCTCCATGATTACACTTGGCGATTATTCTTCCTCATCATCCTTCTCAGCCGAGTTTGTAAAGATCCAGATCAATTAGATCTAGGGCTCTTGGGGTGAGAAATCATTACGACCAAAATGAGATTTAATTTTTAGCTGCGACCTCATAAAAGGGTCAGAATCCAGAAATTCGGCAGATCAAAGAAAAATCATTCCCAAACAACATGATGCTGATCGACAAGCAACCCCTTTAATGAAAAATCGAAGTGACTGCGCACCACCTCGCAATTCATCAGAGAATCATGTCAGCTGATGTTCCTGCTGGTATGGTCATGAAACACAACGAATCCAAACATGGCGATTCTGCACTTAAGAATATTAGCTATGGTCAATTTTCGAAGTCTGTGGGTCCAGCAGTGATGGCCCTGGTAAAGTCTGAAAACCCAGGAATGTCAGGGTCTGTTCTGAATAAAAACAAGATGACGAGAATTGGACAGTTATGGAAGAGCTGTGGAAGTGTTCCTAGCTATTATCAATTTTCGAAGTCCGTAGGTCAAGCAGTGATGGCCCTGGTTAAGTCTGAAAACCCCGGAATGTCAGTGGATGCTCTGAATAAATATTGGAAAGCGAAAATCGAGGAGTTATGGAAATCTACGTGGGAAAGCAAAAGCCGAAGCAGAAGCCGAAGCAGAAGCCGAAGCAGAAGCCGAAGCAAAAGCCCACGCAAAAGCCCACAAAGGGTAATCTACAAAGGCAATGGCACAATAATCAAATTAGGCCAGAAAGGAGGGCTTGTTGACATTGGTCTCGGAAGAGTAGTGTACTTCTTGCACTCTCGTGTCCACTACAGACCCTTTAGCAAAAATGATGAAGTTGCTGTTGAGTATTATATCACCAAAGACGAAGATCTCCACGCATCTGCAGTGAAGGCTTCGAAGTCACCACCCGATAATAGCATTAAGGGATATATCACAAATTATGACTTTACAAAAGGGACAGGCTTCATCACAACTGATCAAAAAGAGAGTGTAATGTTTCGCGCCACAAATGTGAGGGGTAATATTCCTAAAAATTGGAGAATGAAAAAAGTCAGAGTCATGATACTCGGATTGAATAAAAAAAAAGGATCGAAGTATCCTTCTGCCGGAATGGTTATCACTCTTGACCGAGGGAAGCCGCAGCCGGGTCCGGGTCCCTTTGACCCGGAACGAGCGGAAAAGATAAAAATTATAAAATTAATTTACAAACTGACTCATGGAGCATTAGATGTAGATGTGAAGCTTTTCACGCTCCAAAAATTGAAGGACATTTTGCAAGGAACCAAAGAATTCATGTATGCGAGAGAACGACAACTAAATAAACGACTCCAAAAGAAGTTGGGAGAGCTGAAAAATGCTAGGAAGGCACAAATCGCGTTCCTTTTAGATTGCACGTTATC
Organism: Bigelowiella natans CCMP2755; assembly: GCA_000320545.1. Taxonomy (NCBI): domain Eukaryota; phylum Cercozoa; class Chlorarachniophyceae; genus Bigelowiella; species Bigelowiella natans. Next base: position 13,632 of record ADNK01000128.1, on the reverse strand, counting down.
AATGGAGAAATACATTGAAGCTGCCAAGGATGCCATAATAAAAATAAAGGACGAGGTACACAACATTTTCGATTCCAACAACTTCTTCCTACTCGCTACAATTCACAAATATTGGTTTGTGTATACTGCTTATTTTTAGGCACTGCGATGCATTGGGCGTGATGCAGACATTCAGTTCGGATTCGTGGGCTACACCGACTACCGCGTAAGTGCTACATTGATTTTGAGTTTTTTGGTGCTGCGTGCGAGTCATTCCATGGATACGAGGACACTTACATGTGGCAATCAAACAGGAGAAGGAATCGCAAAGAGATGAGCGAATGTACAAGTTTCCGTTCAGTAAGGACAGCAAAGAATTCTCAGAAATGGTTGCTGCAGTGAAGACAAAAAATGGATATGACTACCACGAAGATGTCTTTGGAGGGCTGCAGGCACTGTTAGATCTGAAATGGGAGGCAAGGATTCCTAATAAGATAGTATTCTTCTGTGGAGATGCTCCATCCCATGGTTCTTTTTTCGAGCCGCAATGGAGGGATAATTTCAAAGATTTCGACAGTGACGGGAGGAGATCTAAGGAAGTTCTCGAAAAGCTAGTTAAGGGTTTTGGTGCCAAAATAATTTTTTTGAAAATTGGTAACGAAACAGATAACATGATCAAAAGATACAATGAGCTTCTCGGCGAAGATGAGGATGATCATATTCTTACTCGGAAACTAGGAGAGGCTGGTGAAATCATAGAGATTGCAGTGAAGACCACGATAGACTCCATCACCATTGCCTCGAGTGCTTCGATGGGGAAGGATGGTGATGGCGTCCGAAAGCTTGCCAAGTATCACAAAAAGGTACTAGGTTCAATCACCGAGGAAGAGTCAGATGGTACTGAATGTACAGATTCAAAAATCGGAGCTACGGTGAAGGACAAACCCGATGCCAAGATTGTGGCCAAATCAACGTTGCATTTTCCCACAAAGGCAGAGGACCTCAAGAATCCGATGCACATTAAAGATTCGAAAAAGATTCGGCAATTTGTAGTTGCTGATGAGGAGTTCGACCGTGGGGCTGTCCGCAGCGCCTACAAAGCCACAGATGTGTCCTTCGACAAACCAATTTACTACGTTCTAAAAGTTCACCAAAAATACACCGATAATATAGATGATGAAATAAGATCTAAATTTGACGTCCAAGCGCAAACAGTTGCAGCATTTCTTGCTCGAGAGTTCAGCAAAAAAAGTGTCGAGTGGGGGATAAAGCTTCGCTACCTAAAAACTAGCCTCGTCCATTTCAAAGACAAGGAAGGACGGAAGAGAGTGGGGGTTCTCGAAAGATTACTTGAAGGGGGAGATTTTGAGAGATGGACCAACAACTTCCAACATAGTGTCAACAATCCGACAGTCGAAGCTTTCATTCATTGGTCGCATGAATTCACAAATGGTTTCCTCATGATCGCTGATGTGCAAGGAATTTCGGTTGAAAGTGCTGATTCAAAAGAGAGCTACATCTTCACTGATCCATCAATTCACTGTGAGCAGAGGGAATTCGGAAGCACTAATTTGAAGAAAGCTGGCATTCAAGCTTTTTTTGACAGACACGTTTGCAACGAACATTGCAAAAGTCTTGGTCTGACTGAGGGTGGCAAGCCAACTGAGGGTAGCTAACCAAAACCGAGACCAAGCACACATGAACTCCATCTTCGAAATAGAGCCCTGGGATTACGATGGTACTTCAAATTGTAATATGTCAATTAGATGATGCTAATGATGGCGGATTTTGACAGTGCAAATCAGAACCAAGCGAGCATGGCATACGTCTACACACGTGACAATTTTGCTGATGATGGAAATTGAACACGTTGGCTAGGGAAAAAAACTGTAGGCGCATCTTCACGCCAGCAGCGCAGTGCATGCATTGTGTTGAACATCAAATTGCAATCAATGTTTCAATGTTTCTTTTCCATGCTAGCATGGACACCGCATGCACATAGTGCGTGTGACGTGTCTTCAGACTGACATTGACGCATGCGACTAGATGATCCAATCACGGAGTTCACATCCCATGCTAAAAGAATCAACGACAAGCCATGCTAGCATGTGTGAACACGCACTAGCTAGCCAGCTGCACACACAGCACGCACATGCACGTTGAATGCACTCTGCACACTGTTGCCATGTTGCGTCACACGCACTGCTCATCATGCACCACCACATCGTTGCACACAGAACCTGCACGTGTCCTCAGGACGTCGCCGACCCTGCAGATGGCACGCATCCATGAGATGGCAATGCTTGGCAATTTCAACTTGATGCCTGTGATGCGAGAGGACGGAAGGAAACCAAAGTGTTTCAGCTGTGCAGCTCTGGTCAAATCACTGGACAATTTTTCTTCGTCAAAAGCAGGTGAAGCAGCAAACTTGTTTGTTTCACGACGTTTTTTGAGATCTATTTTGAGTGCTGATTTTGTCGTTCGAATGGTGGGAAGTTCATCGCCCAGTGGGTCGTTGGCGATCAAACTGGGCGGCGAAACAGAGGTGCTTTCTTGCACTGGCTTCCATCCTCAATGTGTTTGGAAACCAAAGCCACTCCAAATTTGCACTTCTTCGTCCAATGTGCAGCCATCACCATCATCGATCCAAGCGTTGGCACGCAATGAAGTTTTTGCACATTGCACTTTTGTTCGTCACCGTGGTGGCAGTTTGCAGCAGTGTGGCAGCGAGAACGTGAGAAATGTCGTTGGAAACAGGTCCAGCTAGCCAGGCAGTCCCGAAATCCTTTTCAAAGTTTGTGATTTCGTGGAATCCATCACCTTGTGTGTCTGTGCACTTTTCGAGATCTCCACATGGGCACTGCACACCTGCTAGTCGCAATGCACCACGTTTTGCAAAGTTTCAATGTGACACTTGACGGCTCAAGCAATCTCGAACACGACCTCAATGGAAACCTTGTTCTCTTCTTCTGCAATGTTGGATGTGTGGCAAGGTCGTGTTTTTCAAAAGTCAGCTTTTCATCAAACACCAATCCCAGACATCTCCCGCTGTCGACCCTTCGTTTTCATTCTTCCTTGCAAATTCAGGGAAGTGAAAGACATGGATCATCTCCTTCAATGCAAAGCACACAAACACCAACAGCTAAGATTGGAAAACCAATTGAGTGCAATCATGAATCGAAACGATGAGACGATGCCACGAACAATAGCTGGACAAGAAGCATGGACCGCTGCGCGCACTGCGGGACATCGACGACAGGACATGCACAGATGCTTCTAATTGCATGATGCACGTGAGAGCAGAGACAAACGTACCACAAGCGCTGTAGCCGCTGCTTTGCATGGCTACATTGAGAAGACTATTAAAAATGTTCAATCACTTCATTGCATCCGTCTCACAAATCATCATCGTCACCGTCAAGAATGTGTCTATCCTTTGGGAATGGCAGCACATCGCATCACACAAGTAAGATATGCTTTCTGGGCTGCTCAAATAGACGGCATCAAATAAAGTCGAAGCATTTTTATCGCAGGCTTTAAAATCAACGTGGTGATAACAATATGAAAATGAGAATCCGAGGACGAACTTATTCGAGCTTGATCGTGTTGATTATCACACCACGGGGAGGATTATAGTTGAAACGTCGCCATTCATGCCACTGTATATTTGATCGCTTATGCCTATTGTTGGGACGTAATTTTACGTTTCCAACCGAGCCAGAACAATGGCCGTAGTGCTTAGCTTCCATCCCTGGCAAAACCCCAAGGGTTATATCTGGGTGTACTTTCAAGCAGTGATCACGGAATATGAGATCAGAACCCCATCCTCTGCTGAGGTATATGTGGTCAGATACTTGCCACCAGCACTGCCATGCTCTCACATTAAACACCATCGTGAATGCCTCTATCATGGTGACGTTCAGAATCGAGGCTGGGTCTCTTCTTTTATCATACCGTGTGGTTGGGTGCACAGAACCGTGCACCGAAGGTGAGATGACGTCCATACCCCACCGTTGCATGGCCTGAATCGCCTGATCTAAGTCAAATTTAAGTAGCTCCACGTCATCTGCAAGGAGCATCACATATGTGTATGCAGCTTTCTTCAGAAGCATTGGGTGGACGAATCTTTCCCAATCCGCATATTGCGTTCCTGGTGCATATGTTACGTAGCACATCTGTTCTATTTCTGTTATTATTTTGCGGGTGTACTCCTCCTTAAAGTAAAGATCACGGGCTACATAGCTCCCCAAAAGACAATCCACACTGCTAGATTTAGTATTCTGCATGATGCTCCTTAAGTTGCGAAGTGTGATATTAAAAGTTTTTGTCTTGTTACAACCAAAACCTGGTATCAAGAGAAGGGTGCTCGTATTCGGATGCCCTTCTTTCTGCTGATGTAAGTCATTAGCAGACGTCATCAGCTCTAAACTTACACGAGGTCCGGAATTAGCAGCTAATAAATCATTTTCAAGTTGCTTGATTCGTTCCTGAAATATATCATACAGTTTCGTCAGACAAACCATTTCCTGGGCAATTCCGACGAAAATTATTCTTGCTTTAAAAATTCTTCATAAATTTTAGTCTCAGTGTCTAACCTGCTGTTTCCGCACTATATCTTGAAGTTGTGACTTACTAAAAGCAAATATATAAAGCAGGTGCCATGAGTTCAAATTTCCTTATCATTACTCTGTCTCCCCTTATCTAGAGTATCTACTCGATTATGGCAGGTAGAAATGCTATACCTCTCTGAATCGCTCTCTGCTTCAATTTGCAAGATAATATCGCCGTCATTTGGAGATCCCGAAGGAGAGCACGCTCTGGGCCACTCCAAAACAAGGATAAGGGCGAGTAGCATCAAGCATGCAGCAGTGCTAGCTACAGCTTTGCATCGTGGCGTGTAGACCGGCAAAGCTTTGGTTGGGGTTTTGACGGCTGGAAAATAGGAAAATGTATTTTATTCAACCCCTGGTGATGTGTGAGAATCAAAATATTTCCCATACCCATAATGCGTCGAACCCTTCCTTTTGGAGAAGATCCTATGACTGCAACAGCAACCCCCCAATCGGCTGCGGTTGCTACTGTTTAACTGAGCCGCTTGTGCTTAGCCGTAAGAGAGTGCTTACTCTAGAATAGCATTCAAGTGGATAGGGTGGGCTCCAAGCACCCGTTCTCAGCGCTGGAGTGATAGATGAGCTGTATCAGCAATTGGTTCTGCTCAGCATGAAAGCGAGTATGACGCTCCGCTCCCACGCTCTGCACCTGCCATGCGAATTATAGATGAAAACCGGCCAGTCGCCTCCGATAAATCGAAGAAAAGCAGGCCCATTTGCGACGCCTGAGTCTTCCGCCTGGCATGGGTGTTTTGACCCAACGACAACTCCAAAGGACTCCTAACATCTAACTTAAACTAAAAACAAACAAACATTCGTGCTCGCAGGAGGACCGGGGTGGATCGGCACCAATGCACACATGCGGTTGGATGATAATCAGAACCATTGATGGCCAAGACAGGAGTTCAAGAGTTGATGTTAAATGCTAGCTTGTTAGATTGAGTAGATAGGGAATGTGGTGAGGGTGAGGAGTGTGTGCACTACGAACCTGACAATGATGAGCATCTCTTCGAATCCTCGCACACACCTGACTGAAGAGAAGGATGAATTGGAGGGCCCATGTTGACTTGCTCAATTAGAGGAATATGATGTGCGGAAGAAGAGTTCGAAAGGAGGTCGAGAAAGTGGGTTTCGACATCGAAAAAGACAAAACAGTGGAGCATGAAGACGTGAGCCCCTGTGGGCCCGATGACGAAATTTGGGAGGAAGAGAAGCATGGGGATGCAGACATCAAGTAACTATAGTAGGTGAGAGGGGGAACCATTGCGGGCATGTTAACTGACTGTTCATGCGCTCATGTGTGGACGAGATCGACTACACAGATCACAATCTGATCCCCAAAGTCACACTGTTTCGATCCTGTGGTTCCAGACTTGGGAGATGATTCTGCTGCTACCACTGCGCATATTGAAGCAAAAATCCTTGCCCTGGGCCCAAAAGAACGGAAACACATTGAGACAGTGGCAACTCATGGTAGCACCGTTCCTGGAGCTCCAAAAATCCATGCAATGCCTTGGCTCGCATTGACGTGTGGGCTGGAGAACGTGCTGTGGCAACGCACATGTGAACGACCGTTCTCGGTATCATCATCATGATCATCATCATCATCATCGATTGCTGGATTGATAAACCATTGATGGCGAGGAGACTGCAATGCCTAGACCCCTTCAACGAAGCATGCACTGGCACTGCACTTGGCAGCAATGTCCATGTCATGAATCAACACCATTGCAAAAGCAAGCAGTTGCAATGCCATTAGCAACACGAGTCGGTTGGAGACACCAGCACATGATTTCATGATGATGGTGTGTGTGATGTGTAAGTAATAATAATAATAATTATTATAACCGCCAATGGCGGTATCTGCGATGTGGGCAGAGCCCACCTGCTCGCAAAGCGATGCGACAGCATTATGCGACTGTATCATTATGCTGTATCATATTACCTTATTATACTCATGTTTCCCAGGGGGTGTTTTCCGGGGGCGGGGGTTATATATATAAAGTATGTAAGTATTTTAATATATATATATATATATATATTAAAAAGTTTGGTTTTTGAAATGCCCCATAAGCCCTCATTAGTTATAAAATGAATGAGGTTAGAAAAAAACACTAATTAAAGTGGGGGTCTGAAAAAAAATGAAGAAGCATACGATGTCATTATATGCGATGTGCTATGCCGTGCGAAGCGATATGCCGTGCTATGTATGTATGTATGTTGCGAAGCGATATGCCGTGCTATGTGCCGTGCCGTGCGAAGCGATTTGCGGTGCTATGTGCCGTGCTATGCGACTGCTGACTAATATGCGACTGGTTTGATAGCATTGTGTTGTGAGATGCTCATACGAAAAAGTATATAAAGAAATGTGTTATATGTAAGTTAGTTATGAACAAATCTAACGAATTGGTGAAAAAATTATTAATTCTTTCTAAATCTAATGACATTGAGAATGCTATTGAAGAATGGAAATCTCTGAAAAGTTGTGCGATAGGTAAGCATAAAAAATGTATGATTTCTTGTCAACGATATTGTAGAAGTTTCATAAATTTAGAAACTTGTAATGTCATATACCTCAAAAACAAATATAGTGAATTAAGTGAATATAAAAATGTTGATGTGGAAGCATCTGCCAACTTTTCAACGAACGAAAAACTCTTTTCATATGGTCTTTACAATTACCTAAATGAAAAAAAACGAGTTTTACAACAATTAAACAAAACAAAATATTCGCACAGTTTAAGTCTCAAATTAAGAGCTAAAAAATCAATCAGTTTCCACGATTTTTTTGAAATTTACAAAAATAAATTAGGCTTTGAAGGATTAATCAAGTTGTTTTTGAAAATTAAAAAAATGAGAAAATTCAAAAACATTTCTAAAAGACACAAAGAATTATTTGATTTCTGTTATGATTTGTTAAAAAGAAAATACAAAAACAAATATTCCATTTATCTATCATACAATTATCCAGAAAAAATAACACAACTAAAAAAGAATGTCGTTTGAAAAACAGACACATATGCCGTGCCGAAGCAATATGCTGATAAATATGCGACTGCTATTACGAAGCGATATGCGACTGCTATATGCGACTGCTATTACGAAGCGATATGCCGTGCTAATACACTGCTATTACGAAGCGATATACTAATAGATATGCGACTGCTACAACATACATACTTAACAACATAAGCTATTAGCAAAAGGATTCCAGTTTTACAAACATCCAACTATGATTTCTATTTAAAGAATTGTCTCACTATAAGATTAATATGAGTAATATTAATCAAGTAAATAAAAGTAGCACAGCAGATAAAATCTATGATGTTGACTATAAACTTAGTGAAATCGTCCTCGTAATAGATGAACTAAAAGCCGAACTGAATCCTGAATTCTATCGCAAACTGAGAGATAAACTGATGGAAGTCCACATTTGTCTAATGAGCGAAGTTGTAGATGGCTATAAATAACCATATTTTCTCCAGACTGGACCCGGTGTGTGTGCGGAAGCAGTCTACATAGCGATGCGAAGATACTCCCCTGATTTGTGAGCACTACCACCAACAGCAAACAGTTTGCCATCCCCAACGGCCACACCCAATTCTCTCCTCTTAGTATTCATATCAGGGATTTTCTTCCACCCCGCACCCACATCCTTCAAATCCAGATACTCCCCAGATTTGAGATAATTACAACCGTCTTCATAATAATACCCACCAACAGCAAACAGTTTGCCATCCCAAACGGCCACACCCAAATATTCCCTCTTAGTATTCATATCAGGGATTTTCGTCCACCCCGCCGACATATTCTTCAAATCCAGATACTCCCCAGATTTTTCATCAAACCCACCAACAGCAAACAGTTTGCCATCCCCAACGGCCACACTGAAACCACTCCTCTTAGTATTCATATCAGGGATTTTCTTCCACCCCGCTTTCATATTATTCAAATCCAGATACTCCCCAGATTTGAGATTATTACTACCATCATCCCCACCAACAGCAAACAGTTTGCCACCCCCAACAGCCACACCCAAAACCTGCCTCTTACTATTCATATCAGGGATTTTCGTCCACCCCGCATCCACATTCTTCAAATCCAGATACTCCCCAGATTTGTGTTTTTTTTTATAACCAGCACTCCCACCAACAGCAAACAGTTTGCCATTCCCAACAGCCACACCCAAACAACTCCTCTCAGTATTCATATCAGGGATTTTCGTCCACCCCGCTTCCATATTATTCAAATCCAGATACTCCCCAGAGTTGAGACGATTACTACCATCATACCCACCAACAGCAAACAGTTTGCCATCCCCAACGGCCACACCCAAACCACTCCTCTCAGTATTCATATCAGGGATTTTCCCCCACATCTTTCCCTCCAAAATTTTTTGTTTCCGCTCTGCTTCTTTCTTCCTTCTTTCCGCTTCTTCTTTCTTCCTTCTTTCCGCTTCTTCTCTCTTCCTTCTTTGTGCTTCTTCTTTCTTCCTTCTTTGTGCTTCTTCTTTCTTCTTTCTTTCTGCTTCCAGTCGCTGTCTTTCTGCTTCTTCTTTTTTTCTTCTCTCTGCTTCCTCCTTTTCTTTCTTCTGTCGTTCCTGTGCTTTTGTGTATTCGTCTTCAATTTGAAATGCCTTACAAGTGCAAAGAGCATATTCGTGCATCCATCCTGGCACCACGAACCTATCTAACTCCGTGTGTTCCATTTCTAATTGCTTGTGTTCCTGCCATTCCTGCCATAATTCGCTGTAGTCTATTATCCATTTTTTTGTGGAAATATCAATATTTTCCCCTTGATGGATGTCCTTTAGACTGTTGTCAAGGTCTTTCTGTATGATGTATCCTTGATTGACCTTTTGCTGGAACTTATCCCTCAACACTTTCAATTTTAGCTGAACCGCACCCCGTATTGCTTTTGCTGTCCAAACTCTTGTGGCGATTTGGGGCATTTCGTTGACTTTTCTTCTTGCTTCTTTCTCGTCCCCAGCAAATCCATCATTTATGTCAGATTCCATTTGTTTTCTCATATCTACAGTGAGTTTTTCGTATTGGTCTCGCAGTCTCTTCAGTTCTTCTTTCTTACTCTTTGTTAGTGCTGGTATTTTGACAACAGGTTTTTTAACAACAGGTTTTTTAACAACAGGTTTTTTAACAGCATCAATGTTTCCTGATTTTCTAGTCGAAGGATTGGAATGGTCAGCTTTCTCAGAAGAGGTTCTTGGCCTTTTACTCCGTCCGCAAAAACATCCAAATACAACGACACACAGAGCAAAAACGAAAAAGAGCACAAATCCTGCCAACAGTATGAATGAATTTGTCTCTAGAATATTTGCATACTCATCCACACTGCATTCTGTTCCTGTGGGAGCATCGCGATTGCAATCGCTCAGTCCGAGTAAGCTCCAGAAGCTGTTGTCCATCACAAATCACCCTTCTGCTGAATTGAAATTTCGCCATTTCTAAGAGTTTCTTGGCATTTTCACTAAATATCCACGAAAAATCCCCTATCAACTTGCTTTCTTTTTCGATTACTTGTCCGTATTTCAACAGGTTCATCGGTCCACTTCTCCCTCGGTTTCGGTGTTTTTTTCTCAATTGCTTTTTTGACTATTTCGTTTTCAGCAGGTTTCAGTTGATTCTTGCTGAAAGTTTTGTCTAAAACACCTTCCAAAATATATCTTACTGGTCGGTCAGGTAATAATAATATGTTTTCAATTTTGTGCGGTTTCAACGAATATCTTATGTCGCCCTCCCTGAAATTGCCTATTTGTTTCTCTCCTTTAAAATTCACAGGATAATCCAATTTGTATCTCACCTTCTTGCCGACCTCGTACAAATCACAATCACCACCTTCCTTACAAGGAACTTCTCCTGTCTGCTTCAACTTCTTCACCTTAGCATTCTCGTTCAACTTCTTCAATATGTCAGGTAATAACTTTAACCACTGCTTACTTACTTTATCGTTCTCTAATTCTTTCACCAACTGAGTTTTAATGATGATACTACCGATACTCTTATTTCGTGCTTCCACATTTGCCTGTTGACTATGCCTTGCAACACCTGCTCTTCTTAAATATATACCTTTCTCTCTCAAATACCCATCCAATCCTTTTTTAAACTCACTACCAGCATCTACCTGAAGGATTTTCGGCGGTTTTAATACCTTGTTCTCGTAATATATCTTGTCTATCGCTTTTCTTACCGCTTCAGCAGTTCTGTATCGTAGAGGTATAGCATCAGTTTGTTTTGTATGATTATCTACTGCTACTAATAAATATCTAAACCCACTATCATTAGGTAGATAGAGCAAGTCCATCTGTCCTCGCTTACCTGGATACCCATAGGCATCGTTGTGGGTTGCTTTTACTTCAGGGTCTTGCTTTTTCTCCCTGGTCAGTTCATCTACTAAATCCTTACTCTTCTTGCCGATTAAACTTCCCAGTATGGTTGGTTTCTTCTTTCGTTTGACTATCTTTTTCCGTTTGACTTTTTAGGCATTTCAGTTTCAGTATCAGTATCATCATCATCAGTACTGCTTTCACTACTATAAGGTTGTTTCTGGTCCATATATACATAATGTGAGATATAAAATATATGTAGTTTATTTTAAAGGATAAAGAAATAGAACGAATACTCATACACAAGGGATTAACCAAAGGAATAATAAGTATGATAGATGAATACCTACATCAAAGTTATTCAGGGTGTTTAACTCACAATTTCCGCAGACTTAACCATAGTCCTAAACTTAAGTTCCTCAACAAATTAAATTTCAAAAAAAAATATGTAAATTAATAATATAGGAATATGATAAAGTTAATATGGAGTTAATCGTGAAGCAGCTCCCGGACAATTTCACCACATACAGAAAGGATGACGCTGGAGTGGTTTTGACAGGTCAGTGTGGAAGATGGAAGCAAAGTCGATGCTATCTTATGATTAAGAAGAATATATGTAATATGTCAAATAATAAATTGTTAATATATATTTATTCCAAATTTCATTTTCAACACTTTAGAACACCCTCGGAAGGTGTTGAAACACAATATTAAATTAAATATAAAAATATGTAGTATAATATATATATGAATAGTATACTCAAAGATGTTGATAGAACTTCTCTCTTTCCAATCAGGCACAAAGACATATGGAATGCCTACAAGATACAACAAGCAGGATACTGGACCGCCGAAGAAATAGATTTCAGTAATGATGCCGATGACTTCTCCAAATTAAGTCAGGACGAACAAAAGTATTTAAAATATACCCTCATCTTCTTTGCGAATAGTGATATTGAAGTGAATGAAATGATAAATAGGAATCTATACGATGAGTTTAAGGCATTAGAAATTCGTATGTGCTACGACTTTCAAAGGCAAATGGAAAATATACACACAGAAACATACAATCTACAGATAGATACTTTGATAAAAGATAAAAAAGAGAAAGAGGATTTGATAAATGCTGTAAAGAATAATCCTATCATAGAACAAAAAATTAACTTCTGTAGGAAACAGGTCTTGTTGTACAACTCCATACAGCATAAATTGATATGTCAGGTCATCTTTGAAGGCATATTCTTCGCTTCCTCGTTCGCTTGTATTTACTACTTCAAGCAGAAAGGTATATTAAAAGGTCTAACTTTATCTAATGAATTTATCAGCAGAGATGAGAACCTACATTATAGTTTCAGTATTATGCTATACAATAAGTTAGAGAAGAGACTATCACAAGCAGAAGTAGCGGTCTTGTTTGATAAGGCACTATGTATTGAGCGAGACTTCATCACACAAGCATTGCCTGTTAGATTGTTAGGAATGAATGCGGATATGATGTTAGACTATATCAAATTCACAATAGACAACATATTACTCAAATTAGGTTATGATACAATCCACAATGTGAGTAATCCTTTGACCTGGATGGAAAGACTGGATTTACAAGGCAAGACCAATTTCTTTGAGAGTAGAGAAAGCAACTACCAATCTGCTAATGTATTAAACGAGAACAAAGAAGACATCTTTGAAGTAGATTTAAATTTTTAATCTAAATCATTATAGATGCTACTGGAAATAGTTAGACTATTACAATTACAACTACGATTAACAAGATTAAGAAAAGAGATAAACAAATTGATAAAGCAAAACAAGAAACTGATAAAAGAGAACAGCAAATTGTTGATACAATTAAATATTATGAAACAACCCTTTGATGACACTGGTGATTTAACTGATAGTGCTTTTAGGATGTTGATGGACGACGAAAAATAATCTAATCTTTATTAAATGATTGTAGTGTTATTAATATTAGGACTTATCTTTTCCATAGGTTATACGATAGGAAAGATAGTAGCAAGGAACACGGATTTAGACCCCACCAACGATATTAGAGTATGATGAGATTAAATTTATCAGCATAGTCCTCTAAACTATCCTTCAAATCAGGTTTATTCCACAAGACCCAACGAGATAATGAACCAGCAGTCAGGAATTTGCTCCAATCTTCATTCTTCATATGCCTTGTCAGGTATCTATCTTTTCTGTTTTCATCTTTATGTATCGTAAAGTCGCTATACCGACTATCTCCAAAGTCGGTGTGTTTTACTTTTATTATCCTTCCACCCTTATCAACATAAAAGAGCATCCTATGCTTCTTATTTTTAAGAGGTGATTTCATTAGTTTAATATATATTTTCATATTATAATGTTTAATAAAAATATTATAATATAAAATTTATAATAATGAAGAGAGTTTCTTTTTCATTCCACCACCACTTACGGATGCTTTACCTCCCATCTTTTTCTTGAGCACATTTGCTCCCATTTTAAGAACGGCATCTTGAACTTTAGGATTAGAGGCAATATTTTTCACAGTTTTCCCAACTTTAGATGCTAGACTGCTGAAGAACCCTGAACCGACTAATTTGTTTTCAACATCACTTCCTCCAAATTGTGCTGATAATACATCCTGTTCTGTAATAAGGTTCTTAACAATCATAGAAGAACCTGCTACAGTCTTGAAAAATCCTGATTGAGGGGTCA
>ADNK01000130.1:0-33176 GCA_000320545.1 Bigelowiella natans CCMP2755 | reverse complement strand
CACTACTCACTTCTATTCCTACTGACTACAATCAAACATACCGTCCTGATCCACTCTTAGTCGATGCAGCAAGGTGAAGTGGAATGAAGATCTATCAAGGAGGAGTGAAAAAGAATCGTTATCATCACCATCGTAAGGACGTAACTAACACATAGATCCGAGAGACTTCTCCCATAATATTGTAGCTGCATTTCTATTTAAACAAATACCTGGGAGTCGGGAAATCGGATGTCCTTTGCGCCCAGACTCGCGCATTTATGGTATACCTATTCGTGTGAAAGTTAGAGGGGGAGAGAGGGAGGGGCGGAAGAACAGGAACGGGGAAATGAAGCACTTAGCCAGAATGCTTTGATGAGACGCATCATTCGCATTTTCCCCTTTGGATTAAGTTCATACGTACGTCCTGTTGCATCTCCAGCGCCACAATCGTAGTGTGGTTAAACTCTTTCAGAACATACCTCGCCTGGATGATGATGGTGATGACATGATCGCTTAATAACAGAGAGAATAAGGGCTGTGGATCACCATTTTCATCATCATCATCATCATCATCATCATTATCGTCCTTATCATCCCTCACCTCCTCAGCTTCATTGCACCCCACGTCGAGATAAACGAAGTGATAGGAGGAATTGAACAGGTGTTTCATAATTGGCACAATCTGAAAGGCAGGAAGGAAAGCGAGCAATAGTAAAGAGGCGTACACATAACTGTAGGATGCTGTATGTCGTTGGTGCTGTGCTGGTGGTGATACTTATATGGTAATCACCTCTGACGTGTCCAAAAATCCGCTGGAGAGCCATCTGTTGCATCAACGAGCGTAATAGTTCAAGTAAATCAGTATGTGATTCTTCATAGTTTCTGCTTACATAATACATACATATATATATTAAAGTGTAGTAAGTATATATATATATATATATATATATATATATTTATCTCCTGCGAGGAAAATCAACCTCCCCCCAGGGCATTTGGTCCAACACGCAGCCTCATGCTGGCAATTCCATGTACGACTGAATCTGATAATTTATCGAATATCTGATTAGCTCAGCCCGGTGCGTGCTAAGTAGCTCAGGACGGTTTTGAGTTATTATTACAATTATCATCAACGCAGAGACATACGAATTTCGAACGCGGTCTATGCGCTTTTTGCACGTATCATCCGAGTCGTCTCTTTCCACCTCCGAAACCTACCAAAAGAATATGAAGCGTGTGCTCGTGATTATTCGATTCCAGCGCTACTAGCAGCTGCTTGTTACTTGCGAATCGATGGGCTGCTCGTTCGCTTCTAGCAAGGCCTCGCCCTTCGAATAACTTTGACCATTGGCAACGGGATGATTGTCTCTTGACTGCTCGGCCCCCTTGTTAATGTAGAGGAATAGGGAGAAGGAGCACAGCACCACTACCCCGATGCGTAATAACTCACACCTGCGAACAATGAACGACGACGATCTGCACAATGGGAATTTGCGGACGTGATAACGCAGATCTGCTTACCTTGTAAGGCTCCTGGAATTGCTGCTTTCGCTCGCTGTGGGGACTGCTCCCGCTGATTCAGCAGTAGGCGCCCTCCCCGCCTTCGTAGTCGGCGTGGCGCCCGCTGTCCCCATGGCCGGAGATGCTGGCGTTTGCTTGCGAATTAGAACAAAAAATATACATGTTCTCACGATAAATACTTTCCATACTCTCGGATGATCATCGTTGCTGTTGACCTAATTAGCTGTTCCTTTCGTGATCAGTTTTTCTGTTCTTCCATCGAAATGTATCAGACGGAAAATTATCCCGATGACGAGGATGATGATGAGAACGACAACATCTCGGAGAATCTCCAGAGAATCTCCCACGTCACTCCTAGCGGTCTTGACGTACGTGGGGAAAGATGGCCCCCTACACCTCTCCCTATCCCGTCTTGCCCAGACTTCTGGCAGTGCTAGCGATGGTACCATCCAGCGCAATGCCTCTTCAAGCATGCCAGCCAGTGATTGGAGGCCAGGTTTTTTTGAAAATCTCATTTTTCCTAAGTGTTGAGTCGGATGATGTCATTTGCTGGTTGTTCGGGTGACGTTCCCCTTCCCGCCTTCTTTGCGGGAGCTATGCTCTTTATTTCTATGGCCGGGGAAATGGCCAACTGCATCCACTCAATATTCTTTCGATATCTCCTCGCTGAATCGTCTCTGAAAAGACGTAAAAGAACACGGAAATTGAGTTCGGGGCTCAACCATTTTCTGCTTTGCGATGAAAATATTGCGTGTTATCTTCGATGTCAATCTGTGAATATGCTGACTGGTTATGTGTTGACTGCAGCAATATGATCTGACGGCTCTTGAAGGGCCGGTTTTCATCACAGTTGGCCCGGAAACGCCATCGGGGTGCTATTTGAATAATATGATTTCTCACCGCAGAACTTGCCTTAACAGCTAATCCCTAGCACCATCCAATATCACTCTAACTACCTTACCCCCCCTCTTCAAGGTTCAAATATGTATACCAGCTCCAGCTGTGCCGTGACATATCGAAACCAATGATTCCCCAGTGGTAAACGACGTTAATGATGCATTGTTTCCTCTTTCAGTAGTACTTTTTACGGCTGGTGGATATTTTTACTATATGTGTATTCAGTGAGGAATCAGTGTTTTACTGAATGTTTATTCAGTGAGGGATCAGTGTGCCAGTACATGAATTCAGCAAATGAGTATCTCTTTCTTGCCTCCGTGTCGTCATGGTAGCAGCAACACACACCCCTTTCTTCCCAAGTGACAACCTAACCACCGATGACACCCTATAACCTGCTTTCACTGATCTCCTTTCTCCTTATTATGAGTGTCTTCTTCGTCTTTACCCCCATTCCTCTGTGTTCCTCTAAAGAACGATATGATTGTGAATCCTCTTCCTCCAGGTCTCGCAGACCATATCCGGTGTGGAGTTTCATAAACCCTTCTGATCCCACGGAAGGCATTGTCCTCACCTCGGAGAACGGTCGTTCACCTTCCCCCTCGACCCGAGACCCCCCCCACAAATACACACACACACACACACACACACACACACACACAAAATTCCTCACTTACAAGCAAGCTGGAACATATAAAATCACACGAGCTACACCACTCCATTGTCACTCATCGCCGCCATAGTTTATCATTAATGGAGTCATCCGCAACAAATATTGATCATGGTGGTATGCTACCACTACTGTTACTACCACCACTACTATTACTACTGCATATGCGATTAGGGGACATGTGCGGGTCAAGTGGTTTCAGGCGTCAGATGAATTTCTTCTTCAACTGCAGCACCAGCCGCCCCACATCGGTAAAAGAAATTTGTCAATTCATACGTAGGAGTGTGTGTGTGTGTGTGTGTGTGCGTGCGTGCGTGTGGTGTTGACTTCAAGTTTCATCATCATCATCATCATCTTCTTCTTCTTCTTCTCTAATGAGTGGTGTGCAATATTCGGTCTTGTTGTCGTCGCTAGATTCAAGTGCTAAGTGATAGTGTTCCAAACTGCCCAGCCCCTGGATTAAGCTGCTGTTACAACTTCCAAATAAGTACGTGCGGTGATAATGATAATGATAATGATAATGATGATGATGATGATGATGATGATAATGACGATGACGACGATACCGAATACATAGACACTGTAGATTTGCAAAAGGAAAAAGAGGAGTAAGTGCATTGCATGTAGAAACGAATCAGAACAAGAAAATGCAATCCTCGTCACACTCTCGAGTGCTTGCCTACTATTGAAGCGATTTTAGTTGTCATCATCGAAGTTGGTGTTGTTTGTAAGCATTCCTCGCCAAACGACAACAACGATGACGATGACACTGACCCTCTCCTTCTTCTTCTTCTTCTTCTTCTTCTTGTTCTTTTTCTCCCTTATCATCATCATCATCATCATCATCATCATCATCTTCACAGCAACGCATCTCGCATGCCCGACAAACGGTGGAATCAGTCCCATTGCACCGTCGTCGCCGCTGCAGCAGCAGCAGCAGCCCCCTGTCTACGGCGGAGGGAGTGTAGGCCCCTTCAGACCTCCCCCTCAAGTCCAGGGGGGGGGGGGCGGAAGTGGGATTGTGAATCCTGGTTTTCGCCTACCTCCTGGCTACTCATATCCTAGCGGAGGAAATATAGGTCCTGGGGCCGATGATAACGACCAACACGATAGCAGTAGCAGTGGGATGTACGGCGGCAGTAGTGCGTCATCAACGACAACAACAACAGGCGTGATTCCTGGGGATGATGCGGAGCATCTTACCACCGGATGGTGGTTTGTGTGCGTGGTGCTGACGAGCATCGGGTTGTACATCGGCATTGGCTGCGTTTATAACATGCGGACGAGGCATGTGTCCGGTATGGACGCCTTCCCGCATCTCTCGTTTTGGAAGGTAGGAATAGGAGGAAAACAGCAGTCATTGGCCGGGAGTTATTGTTGTTGTTGTTGTTGGTGGTGGTGGTGATGATGATGATGCAGTGATGATGCAGTTGTGCTGTGTTCTTTTCCACACCAGCACGTAGTAGACGCTGCAGTACGAGGACACACACTCTCTCTAGAGGAACATTTATAGCGTTTTGGAATCGTTTTGAGCAACTACAGCCGCTACCTCTACAACAACAACCTACAACAAAAAACTTCTACTACTACTATTCTTTTAGGAGGTACCCGGGCTAGTACGAGATGGATGCTACGTCTCACAGTCCATATGTAATCGGATCTTGGTAATAATATTCACACCTGCGTGCGTTGTGGTAGTGAAGCAGCTTGCGCATTCCCTCATCCGAATCAAAGTATCTCTGAGTGCGATTTTATGTGTATTAGGGGTGGGGGAGCAGTTGATGATATTGTTGCAGTGCTGTTACCGCTAATTCGCGTTTGGATTTGCTGTGTTGTTGTTGTTGTTGTTGTTGTTGTTGTATGTGTCACCAGGCTATGATGTGGTGCAAACGCATGCAATACCAAGAAGTGAGCTAGCTACTGCGTGAGGCGGGCTGCCTATTCTATGGCTATAAGAATCAATCCTGATTCAGGCCTTCTACGATCTACACAAATAAAGATTATTCAAAACTTTGAAGAACTACGATACGATTCTATACTCCCATCCGGGAAGTAGCAGTTGCTGTGACGATTGTTGGTGGTTGCCTAGTTGCGAGTGCATGGTCGCTAGCTAGCTAGAGCACATCTAGATCTAGAGATATATGACGTACAGCTGCGCGTCAACCGAACGTTATCGTAGTTATTACATGACTATACGCGATAAGAAAGATGACAATGAGCGATGCAGCACCATCTAGCCATGCTCTGCCGTGCGAACATTTATGCGGCGAACAGGCGGGCATGCTAGCATGTCTAGATGTGCAAAGCTAGAACGTGACATGTAGCTAGCTAGCTAGCTAGAGACACCTGCCTGTCATGTCTAGCATGCCACAGCACATCGGTCTAGACATCTGTGCAATCATTTGAAATCTGGAATTCGATTCCTAATGAGGCAACTAATAACAATTACTCGTTGACACAGCGTTTGCACCAGCTGCAACTAGTCAATCAGCACGTAGCGCACGTGCACCTAGATGCGTGTGCGTGTGCACACGCTAGCACGCTGTGCACTGCTAGACTGCTACACTGGTGCAGCTTGCTAGCTAGCCATGGCTGGCTAGCTGGCACAGCACAGCTAGACAGAGAGAGCAGTCCAGAATCCAACATTTTGCTTCATCTAATCGCACAAGATCATTTCATTCAAACAAGCAAAGCTTTTTTCAGTGCTGCCTCATGGCATCTAGACAAGCCATGATGATCATTGCTAGATTGCATGCTCTAGTGGTTGTTGCTGACGTGCAGAGATGCCATGCTAGCATGTGACATAGGAGCAGCATTGGCACATCTAGATGCAGTTTTTTGTGGCAACAACAGTTAGGGCATCGCTGTGTGCAAATGGAACAAAGGCATTGCACGCAGCCCATCTAGCTATCCCGCTGCTTGCAGACTAGCAGATGCGGCATGTATGTGTCACTAATCAACAAATCAAGTGTGCGACAATGTCTTTGTATTATTCGAGTAAACATTATTCAAACCGCATGGCTACGCATGCATTCATGAAAGAACTCTGTTGCGCGCAACTCTCACTTTCACTATATCACAATCACTTTTCTTCAAAGAGAATGGAGAGGGGTGTTGCGTAGACGTAGATTTTTTCTTAAAAAAAAATGATAATGGACGTTCACGCCAGATTACCCCCTCCCTCTGGTATCATAGTATAGTATAATATAATATAATGTAATATAATATGCTTTAGTAAAACTTTACACGTCATTGATCGATCACTGATACACACCCTCACAGACAAAAAAGGAGTTGTCAAAGAGACTTCTTCTTAAATTGCTAAGTGCAAAAGAGCAGCTCAGCAAAATCATCGAGTCAGTCGGAACGTGCCACAAAATGACCTTGTTCCACCGAGGATGCTACATACCTCTTCTCTATCAAAACCCTCTATTATGTTCATATAATAATGACAGAAAAACAACCACATTTTATAACGAATGTAGGCGTGAGTTGTTGGACAAATGCTTTCAGAGTAAAAGGAGGTTTGGGCGGCGGAGATTATGCCACTAGCCATATCCAAATATTACTACTATCACATCCAGTTATTATCGTTCTTAAAGCGAGGGGGAAAAACGAATCAATTCAGCGTCTTTCGAGGCGCCCGGGAGCGAGATCGAATGCTGCATCTCTTTGAGCGGCCATTTTGCTCGGACCAGCTAATATATATATATATATATATATATATATATATATTCGAAGAAAGGTGAACGTCATCGGTTGTTTTCTTCCCGTGCGTGACAAGTATTTTACTCATTCTTCTTTCTCTCCGATCAACACATTCTCTTGCTACCATTGCACTGCTACCATTACTAATACTACTACTAGTAGTCTGCGGCCTACCTTTTACGATGCTCTGACGTCTGTCTCTTACATTCCTGAGAGAGAGAGGGGACCACACACATAAACACAAACACGCATACGCGTTATTAGGCTTTTGCTGATTGATCACACATTAGCAATGAGCCATTGCATGCTCATCACCCTCCTTCTCCTCCTCACCACGCACAGAATATGTCAGAAAGGAGGGGCATTGCGATCAGAATAACCACGTCACTATCCCCCGCCCCTCTGCCTCTCCAAACTAGTACCGGTTGATAAGCATCGTCCCACATAGAAATGTAATTTCCCTCGCACATTTCACAGTGCCTTCGGAAAAAGTTGCGATACCTGCAGTTTTTTTTAAGGGGGGGGGGGGGGGGGGGGGTGAAGGAGTACAGAGAATTAGACGTTTTGATATCGTCTAGATCCCTGGGGAAATTTCTCATCGTTTGCCTAAAATACATCTGTTACTAAGAAGCACTATCGATATCATTCTCACCCTCCATCCAAAACAAAGAGCTGAGGAAACGTGAGCTTTGGGTATTCGTTATTTAAGCTGAGGGAAGAAGAAGAAGAAGAAGAAGAAGAAGAAGAAGAAGGAGAACGGGGAAGAAGGAGGAGGAGGAGGAAGAGGAGGAAGAGGAGAAGAGTACAAATCGTAAGATGTAGGAGGAGGAGGAGGAGGGGCAAAGATAACTAGCCATGCTATTTGGAGTGGTCGTATAGACATGATGCCATGCAATGCCTCATATTCTTTATTCTGAAACAATTTCCTCTCCCCCTCCTCCTTACTGCTGCTGTTACTACTACTACTACTACTACTACTACTACCGGTCCAGCTGTCGGAAGTAATCGCACGCTTTCGGGCCTCTGTGCTTCGAGTATTCACAGTGAAACACCACTGCCACACGATCCCCCCTCATGCTTCCCCCTCCTTCCCTTCGTGTCTCCTGAAGAGCAGATTGTGGTAGGTAGGGGAGGGGGGGAGGATGGTGGAGGATAGAGAGAGAGAGAGAGAGAGAGAGAGAGAGAGAGGGAGAGAGGGAGAGAGGGAGAGAGAGAAGAACAGGCGAAACAAAGAGAATGAGCTACTCATTTATTTAGCACCGCTCTCGCTGCTAACAGACACAATATGCACAAGCATGGCTCTCATCGCATATTTACATATATATATATATATATATATATATATATATATATATATATCTCCTCCACACCTTATACACATCATCGAAACCCTGTCTGAGGTGAATGTTCTTTGCTCCGGGAATGTGCCCTCCCTGCAGTGGATATAATCATGCTTGGTGTTAGATTCAACGATCAAAAGAGGGGAAAGGGGAGGGGTTGGAATAGAAACGTCCTATTGACTGACTGTACACAGAGGTAGCAGTGTGTGTGTGTGTGTGTGTGTGTGTGTGTATGTGTGTGTATGCGAAAAAAAAAAATCCCTCATCACATCCTGATCACTTAAATGACATGAATTGACATCTAATCGCTCGCTCGCTCGCTCGAGCGCACACGCACACACACAACCTTGTATTCGTAGGTATACCGACAATCAATAACTAAATATCGGTCAAAATGCTCCGCAAATTCACCCTAATGTAGATATGGACATGAAAAAGACATTGCTTTTTCACCGCAGGTATCTTTATCTAGAATCAAGTCTTTCTATCTCCTTCGTTTCCTCGGAGAAAAAGGTTTCATTGCATTCATCTTGATGACCGTCTCTACACTTGTGATTGTTGCATCGTTCCTAACTGAGTATTACCTTCATCAACCGAATCATCGTTTCGGAACTTATACGGTTCAACCTGATGACGTCATCGGTGTGTGTGTGTGTGTGTGTGTGTGTGTGTGTTTGTGTGTGCACGCTCAATAAACATCGCCGCATCACCACCAGAGCCATACACCGCTAACATAGCATGGCCTTTGTTTACAACAACCATGGAAGGATGGAGTGCAGTCATTATGTGGTTCTCTCTTATTTTCAGCGTATTTATCACACATTTTGATTTTTCTCTACTCAATAAAACGACGGCAACGACAACGACAGAATCAGAGAAAATAGCCGCCGCTGTTGCTGCTGTTTCTTACGAGTTCTCCTTGATGGGAAGCTTTAGGTTTGGAGCTTTATATGAAGGAGGCAAACTCAAGTGCGGCATGAGATTGGGCGACGATTCAGTTGTAGAGGTGGTAGTACTGACCGACATGGACTTTGTCCTAAGAAGAGAGAGGGAGAGAGAGAGAGAGAGAGAGAGAGAGAGAATAAACAACAGCAACCCCAGAGCTAGGAAAGGGAAAGACACACACACATATATATATGTGTGTGTGTGTGTATGCATCTTTCTTTCGTTGCACCGTGCTATTTTGCGTATAGGTCCCAGGTCATCGTCGTTGCTAGCACCCCAACACTCTCCTCCTCCTCCTCCTCCTCCTCCCATGGTAGTAGAAGTGGTTAAAAATGAATCCCCCGCCGTAATGTCGCAGCTTTTCCTCCTCCGCCCCAAGAGTTTGAGAATTGTCGGCTTTGACTTCTCACACGCTATGGAAGCTCTCTGATACTGCATAATCAAAACGTGTGTGTGTGTGTGTGTGTGTGTGTGTGTGTGTGCGTGTGTACATTATAACGTGCCAGCAAGAGGGAGAGGAAACGATCGATTTTCACCCTTAAAAACTAGTCCTACTCCTTAGTAGCAGTGTTATAATGACATACCTGCTTCATGGGGCAACAACTTACATCTTCTGAGAGGAGAGAAAAAGAAGAAGTGGAAGAAGTTAAAGAAGAAAAATGAGGAGGAAGGCGTTTTAAGGTGAAGGGTGGGGGGGAGAAGGGGACTTGAATAAAGTAAATATGAGATAGCCAGAGACCCAAAATACTTTTCCCGCCGGATTATCGTAATTGATATCTTGTATGGCTCGGAAAAACACGCAGCAGCAGCAGCCAAACACACGCACACGCACACGCATTTGTTGTTGTTGTTGTCGGACCTTTCTCCTCCAATATCACTCCGAAGGAAGATGATTTCAACCGAAATACCGAGGAGGGGGAAGAGGAGGATGATGCATACAAAAAAGAAGAGGAAGAAGAAGAAGAAGAAGAAGAAGAAGAAGAAGCTGTGCCCTCTGCTGGCTCTGTATCCCCCCCTCGTCCCATGGGGGAGAACAAATGCCTGTTGGCATTGTTTTCTTGTAAAATTGAAGGGGCTGATCTTATTGACGAGAAGGCCCCGTCGAGAGGAGGAGGAGAAGCAGCGTCGATCATCCTGCTAAATGCCCCTCCCCCCGTAGTAATGGGAGGATGGTGAGGAGGGAAGTCGGTAGTAAGAGGAAAGGGATTCGATCTCGAGCGCTCTTTGATAGGAATGCTGGCCGGGTACAATGACGAGGCAGCCCCCATGAAACCCTCCCCTGTTTCACATTATGATGATGATAACAGAGGTGTCACCGTATAATCGCATGTGTGCTAATTTTTTGTATTTATTTTCACGATTCAAAGATGCATGTTGGCGTGATACTCCCACCCCTCCTCCTCCACGGAATCACCATCATCAGCAATACGATAGCGTCGTCGTCAATGATGTATTGACTCACCGCTGTTTTCCCTAGCAAGCTTCGTCTCCTGCCATAGCCGTCGGCGCCGATCAGTCCTCTTAGCTGCCGACCCATCTCCACCAAATTCTTCCTTCTCTCCCTCCCCATCATCGACGTTATCAACCTCGTCAAAATTGAAGGTAGTAGAGCTTGAAAAAAACATGGAGGGAGACTTCTTCTTATTGGCCTTGTTCTTCCTCGAGCCTGAATTGCTCTTTGATTTGTACATTCGATTGCTTTTCTTCTTGGAAGGAGGGCGGGGAGGCATGGCATTACCACCGGATAAGCGGCGCAATCCCTTCGACGA
The DNA here is from genome assembly GCA_000320545.1 of Bigelowiella natans CCMP2755. NCBI lineage: Eukaryota > Cercozoa > Chlorarachniophyceae > Bigelowiella > Bigelowiella natans. The sequence goes on along the minus strand of ADNK01000130.1, from coordinate 22,350 downwards.
TGATGCCTTCTTGAACAACCCCCCCTCGTTCTCTGCTTTTCTGCCCCCCCCCCTCTGAGCATGCAGCGACACGTTCAAACCGACCTCCTTCAACGCAGGCCTAGGATATAACACATGATGATTGACGAATACTGCTATCATCTGTTCCGGATGAGAAAAGTTCCATGTAACATAAATAGTATACGCACGATTGAAAGAGAAAAGGCAGCAGCGGTCCAGCACAAACGCGACAATGAAAAACGTACCGAGGAGAACTCATTTTCTCGCTCTTTGTTAGGATCCCGCTATTGCTATCCACGGTACTCTGCTGATCAAACAGCGGCACGGGAAGATTGAATTGTCGTTGATTCTGCAGCGGCCTAATTTCAAATATCGATTATCATTTAACGTACAATAATATCTGAAAGGCGATATGAGATCTCCTTCATATACTTCCGGCTAAAGTTGTTATAATCTGCCAAACTATATATATATATATATATATATATATATATATATATGTCATCACCTTGTATTTTCAGACTCTATCCTATTTGTGAGGTGCATCATTTGCTTCGCAGGGTCCAGAGCCGCACACTTAGGAGTCAATTCAAAAGAATCTCTCCGTGGGACATGCTTCCGTGGCATTAACGGTGACTGAAATAGTGGCGAATGCAATTATTAGTTGCTCTTCCAAGCAATATTCAATGATTTTGTTGGAGTGTAAAACAAAAGTCAACTGTCTCATAGATATAGGTGCCCTGTTCTAAGAAGACAGAGGACAAGCGGAAATGTGCAGCAAGGTTTGACGTGAAGGTACAAATTCGTTTCATAGCCCTTCTCATCGTTATATTTACCACAATTAATCTTCTTGAGCTAATATCTAAATTTGATGTCGATAGTTTCTCATCATTATCATCATCATCATCATTATTATCATTATCCTTTGGAACGGACCAAGCTGTCTCGTTTTCCTGCGTGCGGCAAAGAGAATAGCTGCACATCAGGCAGGGGCGTGCAAGGGGTCTTCGCCGAGTTGCGATCGCCAGAGTTAGAAGCAGGTGTATGGCATCCAAAAGCCAACGAACGAGGAGCCATTGGGCTAGCTGACGAAGGAGGGGAGATTTTTTTCTTTTTCTCAATGTTCGCAGATGGGCCAGGGGTCAGAACAATGCCCGAGAGCCGATTTGCTACGTCAGAAATGTACGGAGAAGGCCTGCCCATCCCTATATTTCCTTCGCTATCATCTGGATTGCTTACGGCATGAATCATCGGGAGAGGGATGTGGGGGGCGTGAGAGCAGGGCGGGGCATTACTCATGTTCGCCGTCGGCTTCCTATCGTTAGACTCGAGGCAACTTTCAGACATGAAAATCTCCAATTGTTGTTTCAAATTACCACGAATAATCACCTGCGACATGAATTAGAGAACTTTTATCAAATAATCTTCCTGCATTTACAGTGTCGTTCTGTCGTAAATGGTTTAGCTTGGGGTGAATTCCAAAATGTAAACGACGGAGAATGCATTTGTTTTTTTGTAAATATCAGGCACATTGAGCAATATCGCTAACGAACGGCCTGCACTTGACACATTTGAATTTGGCGCAGCACATATCCGGCAGGTATAACGACTAATTTTATTGGAGATTTCCTGCAAGACCGGTGCACTGCTCACATAGCCGTTGATGATCCTTCTGACAATTCAGAAGATATTATATAACAGCGACAATGATTTTGTCATGTCGCTTGTACCTGTCGTAATTACTTGATGCTCATGTTGACTGAGGCCTTTTGTGCTGTTTTCGCTTCTTTTGTGCTTGTTTTCCATCCGGTTTGTCCAGCATCCGCTATGGCTTCTTTTCTCTTGGTTGTCAACTAGTTGCGGCTCGATTTTCGGCATGACGCATAGATGTAGCCCAGGACGATTTTGCGCAGGCACTCTTTCGTTTGTCTGTTGTTGTATGATTGTTGTACGACATTCAGATTAGTCTATTTTCAGTAGGTAATCGACCGTGTTTTAAAGATTGTTGTGAGTAGCAAGTCACAAGCATCTCGTGCTCCACCCTCCGTTCCTGTTGATTGATCAGTTTACATAGCACTCGCTTGATCAGTGTAGCCTGCACTCGCTTACTTTGTCTCTGGGCTGCTATACCTTTGCAAGAATGTCGTGGGTGTGGAAGAAGAAACTGGATCTTCCAGACGAAGATGAAAATGCATGGGAGATGTACTCTAAGAAGGTGTTGTGTGCTCTCTTGCTATCTCGCATGCGCGGATTTGATAATGACATGAGATAACCTCTCTCTTACTGCCGAGAAATCCATATAGTCTATACCCATTGTTACTTAGGATTCGAAGAAAATCGACCAAAAGAAGCAGTGTGGAGTGAAGGTCAAATGTAAAAAAAGACGTGAACAGATAGCACACTTATATGAGTCTCCTCCCAGTAGGTCTTTGAGCTGAATCCAAATTACTCCATAGACCTGGACCAGGAAATTCAGTTCAAAACGTTTGTGTTTAAATAAAGTTTAAAAAAAAAGAAATGCGACAGCGCCTGTGGTTTGTTTATTAATTTATCCTCGCAGGGATGATCCTTATCGACAAAGACCCATCAAGAAAACCGATCGTGCTCCTGATGAAATTACAGCGAAGCAAGTGGACACAATGAAACTTGAGGAGCTAAAATCTGTAAGGGATAATTCACAGCTGTAACCGGCCTCTATCAACATAGCCACCATACGAAGCAAAGACGAACATTAGATCTTCTCTATGCATGTACAATTGAGGCAACCATCGCTCATCGTGATATATAGACGCTCGAAGCTAAAAATCTCCCACTAACGGGGACCAAGCAAAAACTTCAAGAAAGACTGAAGCTATTTCTATCGTAAAAATAACTGATGACAATAAATAATGAGAAGTTTGTAGTTGTTATCATCAACATCATCATAATCATCATCATCATCATCATCATCCTAGCTCACGATACACATACTTGAATGCGATGAGCAGGCGCAAAGTCGAAAGCAAGCCACGCTGTCGTATTTATAACTCAACCGGGGGGAAGATTGTCAACTCGTGGGATGTACGCATGCACAGCAACAACCTCCGCAAATACTACTACAACCAACTCAATTCTTTTCCATATTTGCTGTTGATTTATTCGACGTCTGGTAGCCTTCTCCCCTCTTACTTTGAATTCTTCTCTCTCTGGCATCATCGTCGTCTGAATTGACAAAAAACCAGGTTGTGATTGGTCGAGATTTGCAAGATAGGTCCACAAGCTACCAATTCTTCATGGCAGAGCCCGGCGATTTTGAGGAAGTTGATCTGCAAAATAGCAGTGGTGATACACAGAGAGAAACAACTACAATCTCTCTCTCTCTCTCTCTCTCTCTCTCTCTCTCAATCACTCTGAGGATCATCATATTGTACCCTCCTCCTCTTGCCTACCCCTTTTCCTGCCTCCTCATCCTCCTACAGCTCTCCCTCTCCTCTTCCTCCTTGTCCTTTGGGCATGTATGAATGAACATAAGTCCTCGTTCAAACTAAGAAGCTTCTACTTACACTACTTACGCTACTACTACTACTACTACTACTGCTACTGCTACTACTGCTGCTGCTACTATAGTTAAGATGATATCTTTTTGTAAGCACAGGTCGCCTCCTAATATCATCTTCATCACCATCACCATCAGACGGCGGCAGCAGCGCGGCGAAGATAGTTCGGCATTTTATTCAGATCGGGAAGCAGGGGCTGGTAGTGAATGTAGATGACGATAACGACAACGAAGATGATGACCAAGGCAAAGCTGCTGAGAAATCAAAGACAACAACCCTTCGTAATGGGAAAACATACCATATAGCCTTAGATCTGGAGACACCGCCATTGTCTGAGGAAGATTACAAAATCGCTACACAGCTTGTACGAAGTATGGTGGAGGGATATGCTCCCCACCCCCCCCCTGTCTCTGCCGTCTCCTCTTTCGGGGGGGGCGAGTCAAAGGAGGAGGTTGATCCAGCATGGCGCTGGATTGTGAGCTCCCTCGGTCGTGACGGCCAGAACGACGATACGGTGAGAAAGGTGAAGAAGATGATTACGGATGGATCATGTACAGGAACAGGCAGGACGCCATGGTATGATGCGTGGAGGCAGCACCCTCAAAGGGAAAAGGTGCATGAGATTGTAGGGATGGCGGATAAAGCGAAGAAGAAGAATAGACCATGTTCGGGGAACAACAAATCGTCATCATCATCATCATCTTCTTCTTCTTCTTCTTCTTCGTCCTCCAAGCTTGTCAATATCCTCTCAGGAGATCAGTCACAGGTCGTCTAGAAAAATTAGGAGGAAGGAGGAAGGAGGAAGGAGGAAGGAGGGGGGGGGGGGGGGGGGAGTAAGTTAAATGCGATATTGTGCGGTGCTGTCGTAGCCTGCCAGTACTTCGATGGCAAACAAAAAGAGTGTGTTTACTCTTGCTGCTATAACTGCTCCACTCATTGTCACACACACACACACACACACACACACACACACGCAATCACGCACGCACACTCGTACTCTCCTTCCTCCTCTTCCTCCTCATCCTCCAGTATTGCATCGAGATCTATCACCGAGCGTTGGATCGCTTTCCCGGCGGAAATGCTGACATGCACGTCATTAAGCAAATCCTCACCGTATTCCCTTCGACGTCAAGTGGGGAGGAGGAGGAGGAGGAGGAGAAGCGTAAGAAGAAGAGAAGGAAGAAGAATAAGAAACAGCAGCAGCAGAAGGATCTTCTCCTCCAGTGCGTTTCGTACAGCAACTGGGATGGTGAATCGAGAAAGACGATGGGAGGTGCCTTTGTTCTGCCGCAGGAAAAGGCTTTAGAGATGAAGGCGAAGCTGCTGCCAGCCATCGCCGCGCTCCTTAAATCGTCATCGACGTCCAGGGGGGGAGGAGGAAAACCGATGGATTTTGAGATAACCGTTGACGATGACCAATTCGATAGCGACGAGTATGACACCCAATGGAGCAGTATTGAAATATTGATCTACACCTATCATAATAACGACGGCCACGACAGCAATGGCGGAATAAGCAAGGAGGAAGGAGAGAAGGCGGCAACCGGTGCTGAAAGTAATAGCGTGAAGCAACAGCGGCAACTCTCGGCGCGCATTCACAGACGAGCATACCTCACCCAGAATCCTGGAGGCACAACACGCCAACCGTATGAGCAGAGATAAAAATGAAAACAAGAATGGGAGAAAGAAGAAGGAGAAGAAGAAGAAGAAAAAGAGAGAACATATACTCTTTGCTTTCTTGAGAAGAGAACTTTGAAACTGCTACAGCTTTTTGGTGCGGTTGTTGCTATCGTTTACATCTTTATTTTCGCTTATTCGTGGGCACAGAAAAAATCTCGCGGTCGAGGCGGTTTTCGGAGCGCTTGAGGTGCATGAGCGACGTCTTCACTTTGTTGCACTTTCATATTCTCCCTTATTCCTCCGAATCCTTCATGTAACGATGATGATCTCTCAGGACGTATGCAAGTTTGGCCGGGTGGAAGAATTCAGTGAGAAAGGGGGGCTTAAAGTAGCCGACAGTGAGACTACCAGCTTGGCATGGCATGGCTATCACATGCCAATATATCTCGCACATTAATAGTTGTATGGCGACGTACGCGAATTTATTGTGAGTGTACACAGGAATTTGCCACCACAGCATTTGATGTCAATTTGTAATAATTTGCCATATCACTAGCTGCTTCTAGACTTGCGCTTATTTCGTGTACTACGCACCGACAACCTGCTTGTGCGCACGTCTTACATACATGTGTGTGTGTGTGTGTGTGTGTGCGTATTTTTCAACTTGTTGTGTGTGCTGCTGTGTGCTGTGCTATGTAGCTATATGCTAGCTATGCCGTGTGTTATTGTGTGGCTATGTGTGTGAATGTGATCCTCACTGCCGGTCTGTGCTACTGTAGCCATTGGCTAGATAGACTAGCACTTCGCCAGCACATCTAGACATGTCGCGCCATTGCTGCACATTGTGAAATTGCTAAAAAATGCACGTAGCTGTATGGTCTCGTATCATGGCATGCAAGGGCAGAATGTCTAAGCGAGGTACGTGCTTCATTTTTGCTTTGATGTGATTATTTAACGACACACTCTCTCGGTCGCGTTTGAGATTGCTAGAATGGCTCAGGTAGCTAAGGCCTGTAAGCAGGCGTATATCCAAAGTCCCTCGTAAAGTGCAATCGACAACGCCCGTTTGTGGCTGATACATAGGGTAGACAAAACACGCTCAACGCAACGATAATGACAGCTGCAACGCTAAATCGAATCACATTTTCATAGAATACGCTATCGACCCGTCCCCGCGCAAGGTTCCGACCCCCGTCTTCTCCCTCAAACACCCTCTTCTCAACTTACTCGTGAATCTCTGAACTGCTTTCGGAGACATCTCAAATCCGGTTTCACACTCGACATTCTCCCCTTCATGATATAGAGGGTGGGTGGGGGGGGGTGGAGGTAGGAGGGGAACAAAGGAGAATGCTAAAGGCGGGGGGTCGGTAACAGGTTCTAGCAGTAGTGCATCGTGGGAAACGAAGGAAATACTATTAAATGCTGATTGAAAAAGACCGATATCCTCCACGATGAAGTAGGTTCGCCATTCGCTCCAGGGGTGATATACCTGTGACGATGTAGAGAGAGAAAGAAAATGAGAGAGAGAGAGAGAGAGAGAGAGAGAGAGAGAAAGAGATTGCGTGTGATGATATATCTGGAACCACAACGCGATATTACAAGTCCAGCCCCCCCCCCCCCCCCCATCCATTCTATATCACACAAGCACACTCTCCAATCATCATGCTGGAAGAACTAACCCCTCCATAAATATTGGAGAGCTCTTCTAGACTCATTGTGTTGCGGAATTTTCCTGTTATTAGCAATGTTCGTGTGCGCGCATTGATTGAAGAGAAAAGGGCCAGTGCGGCACAACCTCGAGACTAAGAAGGAGCGCTACTAAGGAGTTGTTGTGATAGACCACGTGTAGTATCATTCGGATTTTACACTAATAGTGAGGTGAAATCTCGCTTCTCAAGAAGAAGAAGAAGTAGAAGAGAAAGCTGTCAAACCTTGGCTCCAGGCATTCAGATTTGGAACTTTCTCATCCTCATCTGGCAGTCCTACACTCAAAGGCAGGATGGAGGTGTGGTGCTGATTCGGTGACTGATAGATGATGCGAACAAAAAATTCCAATTTTCTCTTTCTCTCTGTGAGTGTGTGTGTGTGTGTGTGTGTGTGTGTGTGTGACTAACACACACACACACACACACACATGCAAAGCATACTAACATCCTCGTAAACAACACCTTCGAAGCTGTCGAAACCCCAGAAGAAGTTGTCTTCCATTATGCCTGGCCATTATTAATAGTTGTCACTTTTGCATAGATATATCATCTCACTTCAGTCGTCGTTGTGATGTTCCGGGCAATAAGAGGAAAATCTCCTCTTTCCTTGATTCTGAGGCCTCCTCCCCTACCTTCCTCTCCTCATGATTTTGTAGAATCAAAATCACAGTAGTAGCAGCAGCAGGAGCAGCAGCAGCAGTAGTAGTAGTAGTAGTGGTGGTAGTTTGACCTTGCAACCAGCCTAAAGATTCCCCATCTAAGACCCCGAACTAAAAGAGGATGATAGTAATGATGATGACGTGGCGATGAGGATTTTGATCACAGTGTCAGTAGTGAACAATGCCAGTACATCCCCACCTGGTACGCATCACCATCGTGCAGGATGCTCTCCATGGCATCGAAAAAGTTGGTGTTTATTGGCCGAAGTTTGAGGGGATTTCCATCAGCCTCTTCGATGATGAAAAAGGGAGAGGATGAGCTAGGGGCATCATCACGTATGTGATGCTATTGGGGAGGGTATACTACTTTCTTTCATCACAATTTCAACAAAACTATATTTATATCAGTGTTAATTTTCATCCGGTCCGTCCCCCCTTCCCTCTCCCATTGGCGGCCTCCCTTATCCGCACCTCCCCAGACCCCGAAGTCCTTGGGGTTTCTCGGAAGAATTCCTCCATCTCTGTAGCAAACTCCTGCATCAATCAAATCATGGTAAACAACTATTCTATAATCCACGGTGCACATTTGGAAAACGCTTAATTTGAAGGGGAAGGCATTGGGGTTGATAAGGTACCTTCCGAAAATCGCTTTAGGAATGAGTATTTGCGCTTGAGGTCCTCCTGATGCCACATGCGATGCGTAACAATGCAAAATCCCATTGCGTGTACATTTCAGTAGCAAACCAAATCACGCCGGTCGCCTTCCACGTTTGGGTCGGCCGCTGCATCATCATCGTCGTTCAACGTTCCTTCTTTGCCAGCAGCAACATCTTCACATCGCTGAGTTTTGTCAGACGAAGGTTAGACTCAGCGCCATTTAAAACTGCACGAACGGGAAATACATGTACAAAAATTTACCGGATCTCTAGGCTCTTGGCCCCCTGCCGACATGCCCTCCTGTTCCACACCTCTTGTATCTCCCATTGGATTTTCGGCGTGGCGCGTCCTGCCACAAGCATTTGCTTGAGTTAAAAAGACGGTTCCGTTGATGTGATATGTGAAATGGTAAACCAAAAATTCAGGAATACACATGCTCATCCCATCTGCTTGCTGAAAAACTTGTGGCCGTGTGAGACGCATTGAGGATGAGCACCAAGACCTACATTGCAGCAGAGATGATTGGGAATCTAACCGGCAAGACAAAGTTAAGAAGAGTCACCATCGCCAAGAATGCACACAGGAGAAGATTTTTCATCGACATCGATGATGGATAGGTTGGGGAGGAAATGGGAAATCCCCCCCTGACCAGACCAGTACTTTTCCTACTCTCGTCGGTAATCGTCCGAGGACAAGAGGATCATTTACGAGCACGTCCGGTTCCCATTTCACACATGTATAATATTCCGAGATTCTCCCGAGAAACTCACATTTGAATTTTCGGGATTCGCCGGGATTCGCCGGGATTGTATCGAGATGATTGCATTCAGCGTGAACACCAGAACTCGCAGAGAACTAGATCTAATCTCGAAATACGGACAAGCAACTCTTGCTCGGAAAGCCGCATAAACCTCGCAATTGGCAGTGGATGAGGGAGGTGGGCGAGATTTACTAGGCTTGGATTGGCTACCAGACAACTTTATGAAACTTCAGTTCCTCGCCCTAGTTGTCACGGCTGCTTCTGCTCTTTCCATCTTCGTTCTATCGACGTGGTCTTCATCTAGCTCCATCCATGTTGGCCTGCAGATCGATCACGTGGTGATAAGTAGCTGGGAGAATGAAAATGTCCATTTAGATGGCAACGCACCAAAACGTAAGACCGTTGCTTCAAGTAAAATCGAAACTTTTGCAGAGCATCAAAGTAAGCCTAGAAGCAGCAAGAAGAATGCGTTCATATCAATGCTTTGCAAATGCTATAATAGCACATGGGACCGACCTGATGGCTTGGGGAGCGAGGTGACAACCATCGTTCACGGGAAATCGATCAAAGACCTCAACATGAATGCAGACAATGTTTTGCTGGTAGCCACAGGGGGGCATTGTCTCGGCTTCGAGGACTATGAACTTCTCGATAGCTTAGTAGAGCAGTACGATAGAATCATCACGTTTGACGGTTCAACCCGGCTGGAAAAGCTCGTTCTGGGGTGGTCGGAGCAGCCACATCTTTGGTTGAAACTTCTCGCAATAAACATGACGTCTTACGAAAAGGTGGCGTGGATGGGCTACGACACAATACCATACTTCGACCTTGCAAATGAAACCTTCTCCTGCAGCCCGACTCCATGCATAGATGCGACAGGGAATGCTGATTACATGGTGTTCAGTCCAGACAAAGATGAGATCGAAAAGATTTACCTCGAGTTAAGGGAACATCCTGAGGCATATGACGGGGTACGTGCTCTTAGTTTCAGCTTCTCATGACTTTTTCCAGCACGGTTCCGATATCTTGCTAAGTTCTCTGAGATGTTCGAAAGCAAGGCGTGCGGGGATCACGTTGGACGCATCTGTGTTTGTTTTGGAAATCAATTCAATTAATAGCACGCGTGTAGACACACGTGCACACACACACACACACACACACACACACACACACAGAGAGAGAGAGAGAGAGAGAGAGAGAGAGAATCAGAACGAAAGAAAGATCGGAATAATTATTGTGACTTTCACCATTTAGGTCGGGTCTTACGACAACAAATTTCTTGGACAGTGGTACGCGAAACGGCTAACAAAGCTCGACAAGATCTTCATGGGATGGCGGAATCCTAGAGGAATATTACACTTCACGATGGCTATGAAACCGCACTTTCAGGCCTACTGTCGGAGAATGCCCCCTGGAACGAAGCTCGCGGTGTCCAACAAAAGCGGCAAACTGCCATTTGAGACTGCGATGCCGGAATCGAGGAAGGTTTCTTGGTGCTACGAGAAGCTCATTAGTAATGTATTCCATCTGATTTTTTGGAGATTACTTGAAGGAGCGCTTGCACCTTCGGAGTGGGTCCGGGTAAAATTTGCCATTATGACTTTATTGCTTGCTAGATAGAACTTGCAGGAGGGTATAAGTGACAGGAATTCTGTGACAGTCGTCATGATGACGTAAGATAGCGCCGGCAATAATTAATTTGGTGGAAGAGAGTGGGATACTAGCTTGTAGCTAGGGACGTTTTCCTTCGAGAGAGAAACAAATAAATGCTATAGATGTCTGCCCAAGCGGCTTTTCACTCGCAACTTTGTGAGTGCATCTTTCATTTATTTTGCGTTGCACACTGTTCAGATGAAAAACGAGTTTGGGCTTGGAAGTGCTCTAGATGACGTTGACGTACATCAGCAGTGCGACGCGTTGTTCCGAAATCGGAATTCTGTCACCAGTTATCTTGCCCCCCCACTTAACAAGCAAGGAAAAACCTTAAAGATGTGGTGTCCAAGAAGTCCATCAATCGAATGATGACAAATTTGTGGTTTGTAGTTGTTGCAGTCCCTGAACAGATTTTCATGCATGTGCACTCTGTCATGCAAGACTGTGCTACTGCAGCCGTGCACACACGCACAAGCTAGCTAGCACTAGAGCATCGCATTGCCATGTGCATGACCTAGCATGCTGGCATGTGCATGCATGCGTGTGAATGCGGCACGTGTGTGCAGTGAACACGCACGCACGTGCGTTTCAGTTTGTGCAGCCAGCCACAACACCTAGCAATTTTTGTGTCTGATCATTGAGCCGCCCAACTGTTTGCCTTTTGCAAAACGATGATGAGATGGAAGAAAATTGTGGAGTTCTGGCGGTGCAGTCTGCAACCACCATTTGTTGATTTTTGTGGGCTTTGTTCACTGTTCTCTGACAGACGTCGTGTTCACCTCAACATCACACGAAAGATGGTTGTCCAACTCGTGATCCTCAAGCTGCTGGCTGCGGCAACATCATCAGCTGCACGCACGTCGGCAACACGCACAGCACGAGGAAGCACCCGGAGGCGCTTCACAAAAAATGAAAGGCCCTCACCACGAGGTTGACGGTGATCGGTGCGGAGAAACCCCATCCGGAATCCAAAGTCTAGAAGTGGCCAAGCTGCAACAACATCGGCTTGTGGACAGGCTCAGTGCACAATGGCATGGGAAGTGCTCGGCCGGGTGGGGAGGGCCAGAGGGGAGATCATCACGGCTAGACGGGCAGAGGGACCAAAAAGGGGGCATGCAAACGAGAGAATCAGTCGTCTCTTTTTTCACAAGTTTTCAGAGGGGCATGCAAGAACCGGTTCCTCATCACGATGTGTGTTCTCAGAAAAGAAGAGGTCCACCCATGTGTCCCAGCGCAGCGTGTGACAAGAACAGAAGCAGGGGTGCGTGAGTCAGCATTCCCGTGGCCCTCAAGATCCCGGGAAGGTCTGACGAGTGCCTCAACTACTTCTTCGAGAGACAAGTTAGTTATCGTGCAGCTTTCTAGTTCTTCGTTGGAACTACTCTCACGGCGTTCCCTGAGCCACTTCCATCAGCACCAACGCCTTTTCATCGTTTGACCTGTGCCACGGAAAAAGCTAAAAAAAGTAAGATGAACGATGTCGCAGATCGTGAAAGGAGGTGTTTGCACCCGAAAGCTCTCCGGCTAGTTACAAGGCGTACTCTTTTGATGAAAGGAAGTCCATCGAAGTCCGGAACGAAACACAGCAGGAGCATGACGCGGTCGATTCGATCCTAAACCAAGCTTCTGAGCGCCACTAAGGGCAAAAATCCTCGGGTTTTCTTGGGAGAAGCCTGTGCGCAATTTAGTTACGTTTTCACAGACCAAAGAGACATGGATCCACCCTACAGCTTTGGGACTGACCACCAGCAAGCAACGTGTATGCTACAGGGGGAACATGTTGCCATAGAGTCTTCTAGTAAAGATGATGAACGGCCTAGAATTGCCCTCAAAGCCAGAATGAGCCCTAAAATCAACTGGGAATTCCAAGATGCCACTGTCAGGAGTGAGATAGAGTCCATCGGCAAAGCCGCCCACTGTTCGAAGCGAAAACGACGATTGATGCCGTCTGACGTATGCCCTAAATTCAGGATGGCACCACGACTCCGACGCGCAAACAGGGACCGAAAATATTTTGGTGTGCCATTGGAAGATGTGCATGAACGCAACGAAAAACATGAGATGACAATCTTCACGCGGTTCCTCGCCTGCAAGCATGCACGTCTTGAATATCCACCTACAAAGAAACAAATCAGAAAGACCATCCCACGAAGTATTGTGCCGCAACTACGATGCAAACGACCTCGCAAGATAGGGTCAAAAAGGCTCCCAAATGGCATGGCTTGTGCAAGCTGCTGTGTGCGAAAAGTAAGATGCTGTGCCACCCGTCCCTGTCTTCAATGCGTCTGGAGAAATGAGCTTTGCCTTGAGAAGGAGGAACTACCGGAAATGATCACTGGAAAGCAGCAATTCTATCGTTTTAGTGAGCACTCCAGTGTCAATGGGCTTGGTGTTCCCGCGCGATTTTCCCAAAAACGGTCTACACATAGTGGTTCCTTACGGTTCACTTCGCACCATCTCAATATCTACAATCATGAATCGTTTTTGCGACCATAATTTTTATGAAAGTGTAGCTCGATTGAAACATGTCGAGTTAAGATTTGCATTTGATGATCACTTAGATTCAGCCTGATGGACAGTATTAGAGTTGGACAATCTACAATTTGGAGTATTTGGTAAATATCAATATTTTGCACAACAGATACAGCGTGTCCATTGAGCACTCAATGACATATGAGATCAGTGTGTAGAACATCCGCTGACAAAAAATCAAATGGACATAGCACACGTACTAGGGCTATGAAGCACGTGAAATAGCATTGTTTGCGATCACCATTAGCAAAGCCCACACTCACTGAATCAGCTCATCATGCTCGGAGTATCGGTAGGCATCCAGCACTAGTCCTACCACTGAAATTAACCTGCTGTGCATGTCGCTCAGCGGACATTGCATTGTTATGTGTTGTTAGTAGATGTGGCACTACCTGCGCAGTTCAGTCCGCGTGCACGCACTGACACAACGCAGGTATCGCAGCACAAAGTTTGTACTGCTCATTGCAATTGACATGCAGTGTAATTAATTGCATTGAAAATGATTTTTCAAATTTTTTCCCTAAAAAAATAGATGCACAGTACTACGGCGGATGCCTGGACCCTTGCTTGCACGGTCTAGCGGTGGCTGCACGCACCGATCGAATGATCACGTACGCGTGAACTAACCCTCGCGTATGCGTGCGTGAATATGCCTGCGAGGCCATGCGTGCTCGACACACAGCACGTCATGCACATGACATGTGCAAGTCCAGAAGGATTTGATGACGCATGCGTTGCTAGCGTGTACAGCAATGGGCTCAATGTGATCTGTATGTCATGCTTCCTCTGTACGTAGCTCTCTTGCATGCTACCTGCATCGTCGCCATCAATCAAACGCGTTCATCATTGCCAGCGCAGACGATTCAGCTGCGCGCGCCGCGAGGCGAGACAATCGAGTAATACCTTTCTAGTCCTGACGCTTAGCGCATGACAGACATAGCTAGATAGTAGCATCACATGTGCAACATGCACATCATGTTACGTTGTCTATGATGCACATACATCACGTGCACAGGATGTGACAAGGAGACCATTGCCATGAGCATTGGCAATGTCGTGAGATTCAAAAACTCATGCACATTGCAGTGTTATGTGACAGTTATCGATCTGCAAATGCAGGCACATCTAAGTGAGCATGATGGATGGTGGCTGCTTCACGAATCACGAACACCACTCAGATAATAGACAGTGTCATTCAGCGCTACAGCGGTATGTTTGTGCACAATGAGTGCATGAAAACAAATGCTAGAACGATTGGACTGTGCGTTTTCCATCGCATTGCGAGCATTGCATATTAGTCCCTATGGCCCTAGCGAGAATCTTTCGGTGTAGATGATCTTAGTTAGCGCAATGACTCATTGAGCTAATTACCCAAAATTCCATTTGTGTGAATGTGTGCTCCTTTCCAACGATAGAAAATTTATCTCCTCGATCTTCACCTGCATAGCCTTCACCATCGGGTTTCGATAGACAGCAGGCTAGCCTGCTTTCTGGCAAACGAAGATCCTCACAAAAGTAATACCTGCGCATGGCCCATCGTACATATCAATTCCAGGTACATCGTGCATGATTCCTGGTTCGTGAAGCAACCGCGATGGCCGGAGTGTTCCCAAACACGGCCACCACGTCAATTGATACGTAGCTCGAATGCTGTGGAAACTTGCTTAATGTACTTTGAGTTTGTTTCTATCATTTGGGTGGGGCACAGGCCCCTCTTTAAAAATTAGGCTCGCCGAACTGTGCCCGGAGAGCTAGGTAAGCAAAGCAATTGCTGTACAGGATCCTTAACGGACCCCGCCCTTGCGGGTGGCTGTAATCATCTTGGTTGAATGTACACAACAACAGATATAAAAATATCTCTTCGATCACATACTTCCAGGTCAGTTCCTCTCTTGCTTGCTGAATGAATGATTGAATGAAGCGATTCCATTCTGCACGGCGGAGTTGCGGATCCCCCTCCTCGGGCGAGGAAGATTGGCAAAATCTGCGACAAGAATTCAAGAATGTCGCACATACAGAACAGGCTTATTTCCTCTCACAAACAAAACTGATCTCGGATAAAAAAAAGACACCAAACGCGGCTTTCACCATGCCAATTATCATGTCGCAGGGGGAAAGAGGTCCTGCATTTGTTTCAGTTCTCAATCGAATCCGCTGAGGTGCAGGAGGCTGCTCACACGTATCCGTACACCATTCGTCGACCTGCCATCGCCTGGTCTGTGCCATGAGCCAAAACCTCTCCCACATGTCCCTCTGTTTGGACACATGAACTGTTGTTGATGCGAGTGTGGGGCTCTAGGCAGCCATGATTTGCATCATGATCGCGCCTGTAGGTGTGTGAAGCTCCTAAATTTTCCACTTACGGAACTATTTTACACCAGGTAGAACCTAAAGGCCGGAAGCAGCTCGGCAACTGCTCAAACTGCCGTTTAGTATCATTCCCTCGAATAGTCTGCAATCATCATTCGTCACGACTATTCATGCGGCAGCCGATACGACCTACAGCCAGTCTAAGAAGGGAGAGGAGCCAACACTGTCGAAAAACTTCAATTGTCAGAAGTGGCCTGCTATTCTTTGTGTTCCTTTCCTGCTACATTTCACATCTATCCAGTACCTCAATGAGGAGAGGAGGAGGTTGATTTAATCGACATTGCACTAACCTAGGCAGAATAGCAATCAGAGTGATAATTTTCCCATTCAAAATGCAGATTCTCGATGCGGTTTGATATTCGTTCACCCTCGTGAATAATTCCATACCATATTTCATTGACAGCTCTACTCGGCGGCAGCAGTAGCGGAAGAATCGTGCTAAAGCATGGCAGAACTCCACCGTTATCCGCAAGCCGTCTCTCATCAATGAGAGGATTATCAGCTCATCAGCTTGGGGGTGGTCTCTTCACAGGCACAGCAGCAAGTGGCGGTGGAATAGGAGTAATTATGAATGTCCGACTTAGACGAGGTGCGAACCTACAGCTCAGAGGAGGACCCCTGGAAAACAGTGCGTTTCAGCGGCGTTCGATGGTGACGACGAGTGCTGATCAGAATCGCCCTTCTGAGGTTGGCAAATCCACTCCAGTGCAACAACTGCGGGGAAATGAAACAACCACGAAGGTAAGCGTCACTTAAGTTTCGGCTACGTTACCCCCCTGCTCTCTTTTCCTCTTTTGACCAAATGTAAATTATCAATTCGTTTCTTCTTTCTACGTTTTCTTCCTCGTCTCCCCTCCTCCTCCCCTCCTCCTTCTCCTCCTCCTCCTCCTCCTCCCCCCCCTTGTCTTCTGTTTGACAGGCGGAGAAGAAGCTTCCTGCATCATCCTCCCAAACGGGTACACGCAGCAGCGAGATAGCCCTCGGTAAGGAGGGGGCAGCAACAAAGATATGCTACTTGTGTGGCGAGGAAGGACACCTGTCTTGGCAGTGTAAGGATGCATCGAATTCTAACAACATCCGATCGCAGAAGTTTCGAAAACGGGTATTGATGATGACCACAGATATATACATGTGTATAATATATATATATATATATATATATATATATATTAATAAAGTAATAATAAAAAGATGATAAATTATGCAGTATTTTCGAGCAAGTTACTACTTTTGCCTCACGAAGTGTGCGTTTCCAGATCTGTTTTGTGAGCAATAGTACCCATGGCAATTTGATTGAAACAGATTGAAAGTGAGCTGCTGTGGCTGGCGCAGCACCTTGAAGCGAGGGAGGAAGCAAGAAAGAAGGGGAATGGGAAGGGGGGGGTAAGCAGGATTAGGAACAAGAAAATGGCTCCAGCGATGGGAAAAGCTATGCTTGGGCGTCTCGATGATGAGCAGACCTCTATGTCGTATCCACGCCGTCTTCGAGGTGCACCCCCGCCTTTGCTGTGCTGTTTGATGTGTTTTGTTTCGGTCCTTCGTCCTCCTCGTCTTTCTCCTCCTCCTCCTCCTCCTCCTCCTCCTCCTCCTTCCCTCCCCCCGCCCCTTTTTTTCCTTCTTCTTCTTCTTCTTCTTCTTCTTCTTCTTCTCCTATTGCCGTGACATCATCATGGCGAATGGTCGCAATCATCAGGTTGGGAGCGCAAGATCATCCACCAAGAGTGCGAGCGGCTGGGTCTATGCTCGAAGTCGCATGGCGAGGGGCGTGTGCGTCATATCATCGTTTTCCAGAGCGGCAGTGAAGAGCCGCTTGCCCTTCGGGATCAAGAAAATCAGGGGGGGGGGAGGAGGAAAGCTCGCAGCAGTAGCAATGACATTGCCGGTATTTTCCTTGCTGTAGGATGAAGGGATGAAGGGGAGGATACAGGAGGAAGGAGAAAAAGGAAAAAGAAGAAGAAGAGAAAAAAGGACAAACACGCAATATATACAAAATGATGCTTCGATATAAATTATGAGCGTTTTGATGAGTTGAAATGTTTTCACCCATCGTCGGATTCAGTGGCGTGTTGTCCAGCAGCAACATCCATCATCAATACCACGCCTCCCTACAGCAGTAGCAGCAAACAGCAGGACATGCTGCACCTTCGTAGAATTTACCTTTCCGTTGTTGTATAATACCCCCTCATCTGGTCCTATCCCCATATCTGATTCTGTTCTGACGATTGCTTCTTATAGGAGGCGAGCCCGCCGTCGTTGGAGGAAATAACCGCCTGAAAGGAGATTTGCTATCTTCCCACTTACCAGGAGTTTCTTTGTGCAGTGAAGGCGTTGACAGCCTTGGCAGCGGCAGTAGTGCATCGAGCAGAAGCATTTCGGCTATTTTAGAGGCTATCCGTACGCGTGACCGTGCGGCTCTCCAGGAGGCATTGCATATGCAATGGTCCTTAACGGAAGGGGGGCGAGGAGATGACCATAGCGAGGATGCTGCTGCTTTGTTGCCAACCGACTGCACAGATCCTATGTCTTCGTCATCGTCTACCGGGAGCAGCAATCACCATCTTCCTCTGCAAAGTGAGGGCGATGAGGATGGTGATATTGATGAGCAGCTTCAGCATCAGCATCTGCTGGATGATGGCCTGACGTCGATCGTCGGTTTGAGTCCTCTGCATCTAGCGGCATTAGCGTGCTCCCCTGTAGCAGGGAGTAGTGGCGGGAACCCGGAGAGAAAGAAGGGACAGAGCGGCGGCCATAGTAACAACAACAACAACAACCGAATAGGCAATATCAAGAGTAAGAAGAGTGCTAATCATCGAGAGATGCGGAAGGGGTATATGCGATCGAAAGGTGGTGGCCACGTTATGTGCATACTGATGATGATGATGATGCTGATGATGATGATGATGTGAATGCTAATACTTCGTGAGAAGAAGAAGAAGAAGAAGAAGAAGAAGAAGAAGAAGGGAAAAAAAAAAAAAGAGGAGGAAGAGATGGAGAGTAAAGGAGGAAGGTGACGAAAAGCAGAGGTCTCGTTCGTTTGTTAACAAATCTCCTTTACGCCTGCCTGGAAAAATGATGGATGCTGGTGAAAATAAGCATTTCATATGCAGCATATAGACATGCCTCTTATAATGATAATCAACAAATTTCGAGGATGATGATGATGATGGTGATGAAGATGATAATTAATACTTCTCTCTGCACTATCATCTCTTTGAAACAACTCACTAGAATATTCGTTAATGCGCGAGGCGGGTTATCTAGCAGCAAAGTCCCCTACCATCTCCTCCTCCTCCTCCTCCTCCTCCTCCTCCTCCTCATCTCCACCACCATCATCATCGTCTTTGAAAGATCCTTCCGCTGCTTCCTGCAGCTGTTGCTGCGGTGTGTCGCTTATGAGCACGATAGTCGATGAGGAATGTAGGCGAATAACCTTCCCTAGTAGCTACAGCAGAATAAACGGAGACTCGTCAGGCGAGAATAAAATGATACCAGATGGAGAGGAAAGAGGGGAGGAGAAGAATGAAGCAAGGGAGGTGCTTTCACAAACAGCTATATCATCGTCGTCGTCGTCGTCGTCGTCGTCGTCATCATCCATGACTCGTGAAGGCCTGGGCCTATTCAACGGCATTCTCCCAGTCCACTTTGCTGCATTTAGCGGCTGCGCGCAGTGCCTCGCATTCTTCAAAGGGGCAGGGGCAGGAGATGATGGAGACAATTTCCAGGAAGAAGAAGACGGAGAAAAAGAAGAACAAGGCCAACCGGATTATCCCCCCAACCCAGAGCTATCGTCGCAGCTATTTGCGCGCGATTTGAACGGACGATCGCCGCTGTAATCGTTTCTAATGTTGGAGAGCGTCCTAGCGTGTGCTCCGTGCTGATGATGTGTGATGATATGCGAGTTAGAGTGAGGATAGTAACGATGATAATGATAACGATAACGATGATAATGGTGATGATGGCGATGGTGCTGTTGGTGGCTCATAGTATATGATGGCAGCCTACCCGCAGCTTGTGCTGCTTCTAATTCCTCAAGTCTTCTGTGCTCACACGACGAACAATCCTCCTTTCCATCAGTTACTGGGCTATTGCTGGGGGGGGATTCGATAACGTAGAATTCCTCATATCGCACGGGTACTACTTATATCAACTCCAACTGCTCCTTCTCCTCGCTTCATCATTCACCATGCTACACATCTGACACCCCCCCCCCCACCCCCCCTTTTATGTACTGAAGGGGGAAATGTGAACGATAAAACGGATGTGGGCCGTACTCTGTTAACAAAGGCAGCGTGGTGCAACCTTCCCCGCGTATTGTTCCCTCTGCTAGAAGAGGGGCCTGAGTTTGATATGGGGGCCTAAAGGGCCCCTCCCCCCCGCCTGGGGTTTTTTGGGGGGGAAGAAGGTTTTTTTTTTAAGCCCCCCCCCCCCCCCCCCCCCCCCTATCTCTCCCGCCCCCTCGATTCTCAATTTCATTTCAATAATCTAAGGCGTCTGTACTGGCGCTGATGGATCATTTGGGAGTTGAAGAGACGATGCGGAAGGTTGATATTTTCGGTGCTACCCCGCTACACATTGCTGCTGGAGGTGAGAGCATGATTCCTCATGAAGATTGGCGTCGATGATAATGACGACGATGATGATGATGATGATGATGATGGTGATATACCAGGCCATGGTTTGTGTTAAACAGAATTCGAAACAATAATCTCCCACGAATAGTGTCGTGAAACAAGAACGTGGGTGCGGTTTCGTGGACAGTCCATGTGAGTCTTTTGATGGATGATGCCTATTGGTTTGCTGAATTCCTTCGTAGGAACAGATGCTATAGTTGCTGGTACAATCGAGTTCTTGCTTGACCAACTCCGCAAGGTGACATATGCTCAGCAGCATCTCTCTCCTCTCTCTCTCTCTCTCTCTCTCTCTCTCTCTCTCTCTTTCTTCCCCCCCCCCTGCCCCCCAGCTCCAAATGAGTAGTTAAGCTTCCCCGAGTTGATTTACTTACATCCCATCGGTTTGTAGAGAGACCCGCGCAACGGCACACTGGTACGGGATCTGGCTGAGCTTCGCAATGCAAAAGGAGATACGCCTCTCGTCGTCGCTGTAGCAAAGAACTCCGAGCGAGCAGTAAATGCGCTACTTCACCTTGACGGTACTACTTTGCGGCTGCTATTCAAATAGCAAATGGTGGTGGTGGTGGTGGTGATGATAATGATGATAGACCACTCTTCTTCACACTTAGGAAATAGCTCGTTGCGTGAGCCGACGTGCTTTGAAGCTGCGGTGGTGGCAGCTAGCACCGGGAACTCAAATGCGCTGAAGCAACTTGCACCTCGAGTAGACCCTGATCGGCTTACGGGGCTTCTCACCCTGGCCTGTCAGGTCAACAATGGCGGCAATAAGTGTCAAGTAGCTGTGCTTTAGGCACTACGTGGGCGTCCATGTGTGTAGTCGTGATGCTGCTTGCGGTGGTGCTGATTATGGTGATTGTGGTGCCGCTGCTTCAGTCAGATACTGTCATATCTGCTGCTCTTAAAATGAAATAATCCATAATTTTCTGCCTCATTGGGGCCTATGCGCCTACCTGTCATCATCATCATCATCATCACCATCATCGTGCGCAACAACTAACACTGGTAATCAACAACAGGCCAAGCAGCCAAAATGCGCTGCCGTCTTGGTACCACTACTGGCAGGATCTCCCCCCGACGATGTTTTGTCCACCTGCCTCACTACGGATGATCTAGCTGCAGCCTGGGAGGGGACGAGCCCATACGGTCAGTGCTGCGAGTGAATGAGAGAGGGAGAAAGAGAGAGAGAGAGAGAGAGAGAGAGAGAGAGAGAGAGAGCGGCAGCGCACTAGAATAACTAAAGAAAAGCCTCGCAGTATGTGAGCAGCTTGTAGTAATGGCAAGGAAACACGAACGATTGATGGCTATTATCGCTCGGAAAGAGTGAGAATTTAATAGCTCCTCGGTACTTCTACTACTGTTGTTGGCATTCCACGAAGTCCTATCTCTGTGGCCCTTTTTAAGACCCCCCTACCACCACCACCACCACCACCACTACTTACTTCTACTACTAATACTACTACAACAGAAACAACATAGACACACACACTATATATAACTCTCCAAACATCGCCAAACCCTCTAATAATCAAAGGAATGGAGTTTAACACAAGACAAGAAACGGCTACATCTGCCTCCTCCTCCTCCTCCTCCTCCTCCTCCTCCTCCTCATCTGGCGCGAAAGGCAATGTAGCTGATATTTACAGAAGAAACATACCAGTTGGCAAAGGGGGAGGCAGCAATTTTAACAGCATCGAAGCAAGCAATTCAGAAGCAGCACGATGGCTGATGAAGGGACTTCAGTGCCAGGAAGTGCTATTGGACGGCGGTGCGAAAGCGACCACAAGAGACCTTGTCTTTGCAGCTCAATCAGCTGTTATTGTTCGGGCGGCTCGGAGGAGAGGAAGGAAATGGGGAAGAATTACGCGGGGGGCGGAGGCAGACAATAGCGAGTACCCTTATGATCAACATGAAGAGTGGGAGTCTTTGCATCTTGGCCGTTTGGCAAAATCGATTCAGCAGCAAGGGAGAAAGAGCGGCAGTGTTGAGTTTGAAGGGGGGGAGAAAGGAGGCGGGGAGACGGGCGGGGCTGACGCTGAAAGCGAGGCCGAGGCTGTTCATGCAGCACACCAGAAGAGGGATATCGAATGGGTACAAATATCTCCATCCCAATTATCTAAAATATATATATATATATATATATATATATATATATATATGTGTGTGTTGTTGTGTGTGTTAGTTTAAATATATATCTATACATACTACTACTACCCTACCCCTCCCCCT
>ADNK01000133.1:32500-41758 GCA_000320545.1 Bigelowiella natans CCMP2755 | reverse complement strand
GTCACGATGAAGTTTTAGCGGCAGATGATTCTTTAGGGCAGAGGGCAGTAGTAGCTATTGAAGAAGATGTGAGAACAGCAATTCGTACATTTGTAAATCTCCTGCATGTATCACTATAATATTATATATATATATATATATATATATATATATATATATTATCGCCATCGTTTTTCTTTGCATGATGATATATATTCCCCTGCGAGCTTTTGCTAGACGTTTGTTCCTCCTGCAGCGTACGCTTCAATGCCTCTACCTGATCAGGGTGATGATGGTGGTGATGATGGTGACGATGATGATGATGGTGATAACGAGGAGAAAATCATCAACTTTAGCACCAAGAGCTAGTTGCGTGCATCCTCTCATCGCCATATATATATATATATATATATATATATATATATATAATAACATAAAATAAAATACAAAATATCATGTTTCCTTTTAGGCATATAAGGAATTAGTACGATCGTGATAGAACCTACTACCTTGCGTTCAAGATCATCGATAGTCTGAACGTTCTTTTCCTGCTCCTGAGGGTAAATTTCTTCTTCAAACAATGAAATGATACTACAGATAAAGAAGCATATCGAAGCTCTGCTCTTGCTGCTGCTGGTGGTAGTGGTGGTGGTGGTGGTAGTGGTGGTCGTGCTGGTGCTGAGGAAGAAAATCCTCGATAGCACATAAACATAGTAGCCACTGCTACATCATTATGTCGCATTTTCTTCCTATTATGTACACACACACACACACACACACACACACACACACGCACACGCACATACGCACACACCTTCTGCATCGATTTCAATTTTGTATCTGCTACCGCCTGAGCCTGCTTTAGAGTTGTCTAGTATAACAGAGCAGCAGCCCACATCAACTTAGTAGTAGAAAGAATTAGTGCTACTACTACTACTACTAGTAGTGGGTGGTACATAATCAGAAGAAGAAGATGAAGAAGAAGAAGAAGTAATCAATATAAATACCATCTTTTCATACAATTTCCCCTATTAATACATAAATGAGCAGCATCTACCTGCGTTGTTGCACGAGCCGCCTTTTCTTCCTCTACCTTTTGACGTAACTCCTCATTCTTCAATGGTATCAGTAAGGAGAATAAGAAGAAAAACACATCGACGTCAGGAAACCATCAAGACATTTCAGTAAGAATTGAGGTGCATGGAGAATCATTCTCTGATGAGAAGGAGAGAATGAGAGAGAGAGAAGACTTTCTCGGGACATTATCATAAGGCTGCTGCAGCACCCATACTGCTCGCATTAAACTAGCACCAAACATAGTAGTCATCGTCACCATCCACCACCATCCACCACGTGCAAACGACGTATTGCCTTTTGCTCTAGCCTCTTGATTTCACCATCAGCTCTGCTGCTCTCCTGACAAATTCATGATGCAACACGCGTCACCGGATACACACACATATATATATATATATATATATATATATATATATTATATGACAGTACACAACATTTGTTATCATCATCATCATCATCATCATCATTATCCCGCAACTTCTAGTGATCATCTTCATATAAGGATGCTGGCAGGTGACGTAGACAACGCAGTATTCCATACTTCTTTCATCGTGACGATCGTGGCTTCATGTTTCTTCGTTGCCTCTTCGCTCACACTAAGCTTGGCCTACAAAATAGCAATGTGTGCGAGTTAACTAAGTATATCAACACAAAAGCAGGAATACTACGGGTTGCAAGCAATATTCACCTTGAGCTCATCCATAGTCTTCTCTACCCCCTTTGCGGCCGTTTTCTCCTCCGTCAAGTTGCTTAACAAAGCCTCATTCTGCCGTGAGGGGGGGGGGGGGGATTGGGCAAGGGGGTGAGCTACATTGCATCGTTGTTGTCGGCATCTTTATGTTCCCAAAACGTATCTACCGCTACTGCTACTGCTACTTCTCCTGAAACCCACACCTTTTGTCGCATGTCTGCTAGTGTCTTCGCCGATTGATTTTTTTCCTGAACCAAATTTTTGTGTGGTTTTGTTACGCTGTACCATCTACATACAATGCAAACACGAACACCCACACAACGCACTCCTGCTACCTGCTCGAGCTCCTTCTCTAATGCTTTGATCCCTACTTCAGCGGCCTTTTCAGCTTTCTTCAGATCGTCTTTAGCTTTGTTCGCATCGGTTACGGAAGCTCGGAGGTCCTCTACCCCCAGAAACCGGAACTGAGAGGGCACCTAAAATGGTGCGACGGGGGGGGGGGGGGGAGATTATGATGGCAGTGGAGTGGTTCGACGTTCAATTCATGTTACCGGTTTGACGTTTTTGGGTCGGCAGAAAATGGCCGTCTTCGGGCGAAGGGCTTCGAAGTACTGCACCCCTGCAGAAGACATGAAGCAACGTGGCGTGTGTAATTACGACAGATGCAAATCGCATTCACGGTTCTACAAGTGAATGGTGTTTTATGCGCTACTGTGTTTTATTGACGTTACCCTGGATAGTCCCCTGATGTCGACCTGAAGGAATTACAATATGTGAGGTGGTGTATGATTGGGATGGGAGGAGGGGAAAAGACAAATCGGAAAGGCGTCGTAGTCCCGCCGTATGGCTTAAAGCGAGTGGCATTCCTCACGCTTCCCCCCTGCCCCATTTCTCTTTTCTTTCTTCCTATCTTATCGGCGATCCACTTGCCAGGAGCCATACCTGCACCGACATCTAGCTCAACCCCTAGCCAGTGCGGACGCGGATCGAACTTGGTGCTTCCATTATAACTAATGAATTCGAAGAGGAGGAGGGCATATTGATGATAGATAGGTCGTTCAAAATCAAGATAGATTCACTCGCACACTCATCATGCTCGCACACACTCACCGGATTGTTCCAACAACGACAAGATTTGACTCTTGGGTCTGTACGAATACCCTCGTCCCTACCGGAAGGGTCTTGGCATACTTAAGCTAAGAGTACGATCAATTCATGACATCAATGAGTGTGAGTGAAATGATACACAATCAACAAATCCCGAGCGTGCTCGCGAACATTCAAACTGTCTGTCCAACGCACGTCACACGAACACCACCTCCTCCGCCTTCGTCATCTCCTTTCCACCCACGGCTTTGTAGAGACCCTCCATCTCCGCAGTGGCCAGGCTAACCCTGCGCGGTTGTGACATGGCTGCCCTCTCACACTAGGTGTGGACACTGGCACTGGATTCGGATGTGTATGCGCGAGGCATGCATGTCATCGATTTCGTTGCCTAATTTCGAGAATCTCACTTGTCGCAGTCAAAATTCCCCCTGCAATAATTTATTTTCAACGTGGATGCCGTAGCTTCAATGCGAAATTCAACACTTCATTGTTCATTGCAGTTCACCTAGCCCCAATTCATCATCCTCGCCTTCCCCAGCTGAAGTGGTCCAAAGCGTCAACCACCTCATCCATCACTGTTCTCACTTGGATGCTGCGAGGAACAAACTGTTCTCGAACGTGAGAGTGTGGCCTTGCTAGCTTGGGACCTGGTTCGCCTGCCTGTCACCTCCTTTCTTCGTGCCTCTGAACTCACGACTCCATCAACACCAAATGAGTCTTGCTGGGAATTCCTTCGGATGACCAGGCCGCGGACCAGCGTGCAGATGCAACCTTTGGGAAGTTGTTCGAAGAGCAGATGCTTTGAGTCGCTGCCACGTTGCCGCCAATTGCATTGCTCCAAACAGCTAGACAGCTGGAGTGCAAGTTTTTTCAAAGCCAATCAGTCCTCACTGAAGTCAGTTCGAGGCACCGCGTTTCGTGCTTTGCAAGTGTCTCACAGCGTTTTGGAAGTGCAGTTCTTCGTGAAGTTTGTTTGTTTGTTTGCAGGCGTGCACGTGCTTGCTAGCTTGTTTCAACGTTTTTCCGTGAGGTTCTTGTGCACGTGGATTTGCATCAATGCTTCATTGCTCATTGTTCGTGCATGCAGCCATGCTGTGCCAATTCATTGCACTCTGCACCATGCTGGCCCTCGTTGTTTCCAGCTGTTGCTCGAAGCACTGCGTTTCATGTTTTGCAAGTAGTTTTGCAACACATTGGAAGTGTGGTCCGTCAACAAACTGGAAAAGTTTCTGTCTTGCTTTCTGACTTTCGTTCCTGTGTCCAATTCTGTTTCTCCTGCGTTTCGCAATTTGCAAGTGTCACGCAACACTTTGCAAAGTGAACTTCTTTCTCTCTTTCTTTCTTTCTTTTTTTTTTTCGTTTCCTTCTTCTTGGAAAGCAAACTGAGGTTCATTCAGGGTCCTTTCCGTTCCACTAGCTAACTAGCTGCCATTGGAATCAGTTGAGATTCGTTGCACTTGTTCACTCGTTCAGGGATGATGCTAGAATGCTTGGTGGTGTTTCTTGCACTGGATGAAAAGTGCAGCACATCCACGCGACCACTGCAGCACTCCCAGCGTGACACAGGTCTGGAGGTGTCACCTCGCTCCTGACAACGCATGAGCCGAAAGGCCGGCGAACGCCATTGTGCACAACGTCATGAGCCTCATGACCACCACCCTTTTGTTTCAATGCGATGCAATGCAGTGCCTGATTGGGACACTGCAGTGCGTCATCAATGGGAAAAATCGCAAGCAAAGTTCGATCGCTTGCGCTGGCATCAATCGGAATCTGAGCCATGCATTTGACCCTGAGCATGTCTAGATGCACCATTCATCATCAATCACATCGACTGAATCGAATCTGCAATGTGATTGCAAATTTGCAGGACGCGTTGATTGCATTCACCGAAGAACCTATTGTGATGGGGCGTGTGTACGACTATTTAAGATGCATCACAAGTGGTGCAATGAGGAATGGTCAAGCAATGCGTCTTGGATCCCAAGCAAACTTTTTCCCGCAGTCGAGTTCATCAAGGAGTGTGATGGTCTTTGGGCTTAACTTCTTTTGCTTAAAATATGCAGTGATGTTGGCAGATATTCGTTCTGATGAAGAACTTTTGGGAATTACAGGTAGGCCTGATCGACAAAAGACAACAATTAAAACGTATGCAGACGCCAGAAAGGCCATTCAAATATCTTACAACCTTTGTGATAGGCCCATTTGAGGAGTAACGCTGCAGGTGTCATCATTCTGCCAACAGTGCTGTCATTGGCCTCTTCCTTCTTCTCCCCACCCTCTCTAGACTCCTCCCCTCTGGCGATGCTCTTGATCTTTGGGTGTGAAAGCAGATTACCCTCCCCGAACGAACTGTACGCCTCGACCTGATTTCCATTACAGCACAAACCATGACTTTGCATACGTACAAGTCACGAGAACCCATGCTTGAGAAAACATACAGCCTGCATCACCCGTTAATAGAAGTACATCATTAGCGCAGCAGGAACGACCATAATGTCATTCTTCTTGCAATACTCTCGCAACGAGCGTTGCTGGAAGAGGGGGTGACACTCGATCTGGTTAAGGCACGGCAGTATCTTCGCCTCTCCTTCCACAAGCTAGGGTAATGGGGAGGGGGGAGGAATGGGGTGGAAATACATCGAATCCGACATAAGAAATTAGATTTGACATTTTACTTTGTGTATAATAAATGCTTTTAAGATGCGCATGTATGTGTGCTCTTACATACGTCATCACCTTGGTCTCTCTCTTCACCCCACCCCCTCGCTAATAAATAACAATGACCTACCGGCTTCAAGTGCTTGATTTCGAAGTTGCTCACGCCAATAGCTCGCACCTTGCCCTCGATATAGCAGCTGCGTATAGGAGGAATGAATGAATGGAAGACAGGGGAACACACTGAGTGTCGCGTTTAGATATGGTAGAGGTGAGATCGGTGATTCTCAATGAGACCGAGCAGAACATAATGAAGAGCGATAGCATGAGAAATGTAACACAAAAATTTATGTAGAGCTATGAACGAATGAGGCCTGTTTCATAGATTCTTCCTAATAGTCTTCCTAACATTGCATATAATTCTTATGTATCGGACCTTTCGAGAGCCTTCCATGCGGTTTTTCTGCGAGCCTTATGCAGGTTCGAGCTCACATCTACACCGCTTATTCCTATTATTCATTTGTAGTAATTCGTAAGGAAAGTGGGGATATAGTAGTATGTTTGTCAATAAAAACAAAAGATACACTAGGTAATCGATAACAGAAAGTAGACCGACAACATATTTGAAGCATATATACTTGCGCGTACGTATGTGTCCCTATCCCTGTCTGAGTTTTGCTTCTTTTACATCTCATTCTTCTCCCCCTTCTTCATTTCTTATTTGTAATTGTGTTGGTGTTTCAACGCCGGGAAGTTGATCTCACCAGGCCAATGAAGGAGGCACAAGTCCAAATACGAGGTTCCAATGCGCGTGAGTATACCGTTTACAGCTGCGCGTCTGCAAATAATGATGACAAGTTCTAAATATTTTGCGAGTAGTTATTTGTATCTCCTTCTGAATAAAACAATTTATACGCTTACACTGTATTATATGTATCGTGATTAGTTGAAATACACTGATTCAAAGGACTTCATCTCTTTCGGTGCAATCTGTTCACATGTAGTGCAAGAAGGTGGAGGAGGGAATATTACTCCAATATAAATACACACACATGCACACATGCACATGTTTGTGGGGGGGGTGCTGTGTATGTGTCTCCATTGACTACTTTCGAGGTGATGAAGATGTCTTCCCTAGGAATCTTAGAGATCCGGATTGCTTGGCCGATGTTGACCTGTAAGTACTAGTTGATTTAGGCTATAATGATAAAAAAACCACGGATTATTGACATCGAATATAGATTCATTTGCAATTAGAAACGCAGGCGAGTAATATGCCGATAAAATCCTGCAGGTATATTCAACACTAATCGTCTCGAGTGGGCGAGTAACATTCATTTCGTGAATAAAACTCAAATGTTGTATCATTCGCTGTTGTGGAGATAACGAGTAGGTATGTTTGACCTCATTTCGATAGCATGAAGCGGTATCTATCCTACGATACCTTAGAGAGATAGCAAATCACATAAACACAAACCCACTTCCCCATAGAGTGATCATGACGCATGATAGATGAATGCGTTTTCATCTATTGGTTCATTAACTGTGTGAAGGGGTTGAACCAAGAAGTGTAATTGAGGCTATGACCCGGATTCTAGCGCCGCCTTGACTGCGTTCTCAACAACGTTGTCTCCCCCTTTGCTCCGTAGTCTGAAAGTCCCTAATCCTACAAGTGGGAACCAGACTTTTGATTCTTGTGTCGAAGTTTCATTCTCCGCTACGTTCATGGACCCGCCTTTATCCATCTTCTTCGGCGATCGCATTGTGAGCCAAAGCCCGTTCGAGAACTCTCTTTCATTAACTCCCAACCCCCCTTTTCCTGTTATTTCCGAATCCACCCCAGACAGTGACTGAAACTTTTTACCATTCTTTTCCAGAACGTTCACCCCTCTTACTCCATCCCAACTTCCCTTCGCAGGCGCCACATCATCATCGTCGTCGTCCTCGTCGACAGCCCTGGACATCCTCCTCTAGCTTCCTTGTCCAAGCGGGATTTAGGTATAAATATATCGAACATATATCTACTTACTCATCACATTCATCATGACATAGATTTCGCGGTGGAGACCAAAAACTTCTATCAATGTACATCAAAAGGGAATATTATCAGCCAGGAACATCCTACTATTTGCTACTTGTTTTCTCAAGGCCTGTGAGCGCCGACTACCCCGGTTTAAGTATGAAATGGCATGTTTTTTTGGAGTGCGACAATCATAATTTAGTACGAAAATCGCCCTAAGGACATCCCCCGCACGCACGCCACATTCGCTTGGAAGGACGAAGACGTAATCCCAGACCCCCCCCACCCATTCCCTTTCCCTTTCCGCATTTCTGGCACACCAAACGCGGATTACAAAATGAGTGGCACAAAGCCGGGATCTGGAATGGTACGTCACGTCCATGAGTACCGCAAGGCCTTCACAACACACCTCTTTGAGTTCGGAACGATTGTTCTTGTGGGAGTGGGAGGCATGTATATGATTCGATACCTCCTCAACAACATGGACCCGACAAAGGATAAAAAGAAGAAAAGAATAGTCCATCCAGAGGTATTAAACCGGCTGCGTAACAACGGCTGGGGAACCGAGATGGGGGAGTATGAGGCCATTATGCTGGAACACATCACCTTCCCTAAACAGATTGATGTCACTCTCAACGACATCGGAGGATGCCAGCCCGTAAAGGAAGCCATTGAGGAAATCTTCACGATTCCATTACAGAATCCTGAGATATTTGAGGGCAGCAAGCTTCTCTCACCGCCGAAGGGAATGCTGTTCTTTGGGGCTCCTGGAACGGGAAAGACTATGATGGCCAAAGCTATCTGCAAGTCTTCAGGCAGTACATTCTTCAACATACGGGCCTCAGACATCCAAAGCAAGTGGTTTGGAGATTCTGTGCGGCTTATCCGAGGGCTATTTAAGCTGGCACACAAGCTGGCGCCCTCGGTCATCTTCATCGATGAGATGGATGCGTTCTTGCACGAGCGCGGACGTGGACGGGATCACGAGGCCACACTAGCGATGAAAGCAGAGTTCATGAGTCTATGGGATGGTCTCATCGAAAACCCATCCTCGAAAGTAATCGTGCTAGGTGCGACCAACAGACCCGAGGACATTGACAAAGCCATACTGCGGAGATTACCAAGGAAGTTCGAGTTTAAGATGCCAGACATGAAGGCCCGCATGCAAATCCTCAAGAATATGCTCAAGGGTAACCAGTTGGATACAAAAGGAGAATACGATAGCAGGGGAGTCACCATTGAAAAAGTTGCCGAGCTAACGGAAAGATATTCTGGGTCAGATTTGCTGGAAATGTGCAAGGCCTGCGCGATGATTCCGCTGAAAGAGTATATACGAGCAAAGTTAGATAAAAAGGAGACGCCCAAAAAAACAAAACTCAGGCCACTCACCCTGACAGATTTTATAAAGTCTATGCAGAAGGTGAAGCCTACAGGGCAGACTGCGCGGACATACGCTCGTCAAAGACAAGCTGAAGAATTTGCGGCAAGCATGAATAATGGCGATGAGGACCCTTACGATGGGTTCAACACTTGAGTAATTATTTGAATCTTGCCTGTGATCTTTACAATTCCCTCGCACTGCAAGGACATGTGAAAGTTGATTTTAGCACTGTAGTTGTTCTTTCTTGATTGAAATTGTTCTAGCATGCGCTGCTAACTGCTCACAACAAAGCTGATCAAATTGACACGGCCGCGCAGCCTAGCAGTGTCATTGTGGAGCACAAAGTCT
>ADNK01000133.1:0-27500 GCA_000320545.1 Bigelowiella natans CCMP2755 | reverse complement strand
TCTAGAATTGCTGAATGAGATTTGTAAAATTAATCTAAATCACGTATTAGTGTATTGATGCCACCGAGCTTAGCATGTACTTGATCAAATACTGTAGCGCAAGCGCAAGTACAAACGTGCGGTAGATTTGAAACCTACGGATCGGTCGTACTACATATAATTTGATAATTGGCATGCATCACACGTGTTTGCGTATGAAAAGTTGCATGCAGCTAGTCTGGGCAAACGCCATGCAAGCTAGCCAGTAATTGACACGCTAGCACGCCATCATTTATTTGCGAAACTACATGCGCTCTAGCAATGCTTGGCAAGCACACTAGCATTGGTCGCAAGGCTATCTAGCTAGTGCACGTGTACGGCATGTGCAGTATGCTGTTACGTTCTAGCAGCCTACGTTACGGAATACAGCGCGACCATGCATCATCATCTTTTTTCGGCTCAACATGAGATCATTCGCCTATCAGCCGCCATGAAGAGCTAGCTAGTGCAGTCTGTTGACAGACTCGGGCAGCGTCTGTGCCAGCTACGTTAGAGGCAGATATGCACGTGTGCAGAGCCGTCGCGCTGTATGAGCGCGCAACGCCGCCGCTAAATATGTGCATATAGACAGTAACAATGTATAAATGGAGGCAGAATAATTAGCTGGAGTAGTGCATGCTGCATGTTGCCCTAGCAAATATGTCATACATAGTATCAGAATTAGTCGACATAATGAACAGAACAGCACACTATAACAGTAATTCTATAATTTCTGGTATTGTATTATGGCTGCTGCTTCTGGAATTCTTTTTTGTAGACAGTATCAATTCCTTTCATTGTAATCAGATCATTGCGATGTTCCTCTTTTTCAATAAGATTATTGAGTTATATTCGCTCGAAAGAAAGGACAGCTAAAAATCGACTTTTGAATCGCCAGAGGGGGGTTTCCATTTCTGAAGCATGTGGATTCAGAAATTTCGTCAGCTTAAAAGCAAATGCAGGGTCTTTCCCCAAGCGAGAGCAAGCCTTGCCGAACGTTTCATTATCTTTTGCACAATATATATCAAATTTTACAGTTTTAAGCCTGTTGAAGTAAGAGTTGCATTGTCCGGGTTTGATTTGAGTTCGCAGAGGCCATTCAAAGTCATAATCATCAGCTGTTAGTGTTCTATCCAGATACATGTCGTCTCCTTTCCCAAACTGGACATCTTTAAGAGGAGCGCGTAATCGGAGTTCAAAGTCTCGTTTTAGCTCCTCATAGGTTTTCTCCGCAAAATCCTCACTCTTAAACAGAGAATTTTTTAAGTGGTCCTCTGGCGTGGGACTATCTTCCACTAGCGATGGCGACCGCTGATGCTGTTTTGTAGCAACAGCTTCATCAAAGTAGTCATCTTCATCGTAAAACATCTGGGATTCTGCAGCATCTGCAGCTTCCACAGTCTTCGTACTTCTGCTGTGGCCTTTTCCCTTCTCTTCCTTCTGCCCCTCTGTCAATTTATCCTTCTTGGTCATCAGCAAGTCAATCTCGGCTTTAAGCTCTCTCTTGTTGTTTTCGAGAACTTGATTCTCTTCTTTAAGATTACGATTCTGGGCTACTAAGGTTTTGTTCTGTGTGATGAGTTCTTGATTCCAGTCTCTAAGAGAGTGGTTCTCGCTTCTCAACTTTTTCATCTCGAGAATCAGATCTTCTTGCGAACCAGTGTCAACGTTGGGTGACATTTTTGAAGCCGCCGCCGTCCTTTTCCTCTTCGTACGACTGCTGTCTGAGAGCTTTCTTTCCATTGCTCCTCTCTCTCTCTCTCTCCCTCTCTCTCTCTCTCTCTCTCTCTCTCTCTCTCTCTCTCTCTCTCTCTCTCTCTCTCTCGCCCCCCTCTCGTATTCCCTGCCACTGTGCTTGCTCTGTGCTCTTTGTTTCGCGTTTTGGGGTTATGAGTATGGGTTGTCAACCATGATGACTTTCAGGTGTTAGATCTAAAAGGCATGATACAAGATGCCATCATACAACTGCGACAACGTAAAACTTGACTTTTTATCTCTGCGACTTGCCAAAATTGAAGTCTTACGACAAAAACCACTCATATTCTCACTCGAGGTCGGAGACTTCGGTGCACCCCGTAAGCCACCCACTCATACTGCGACTACTCATACGTGTGAGCAAGGAGGAAGAGAAGAAGCAGAAGGAGACTCCGGCTGCCTATCTGTCTGCTGCTCTTCGACTAGAGTAGCGCAAACCCCGAACCAGAGCTGGGGCCGGTACAATGGCTGATGCAAAGGGGGAGATGAAGCAGGTATGTGGTCAGCACCTCTTTCATGTCAGCCAGTTGGTACGTACGCTTGCCGCACATACGATAGCGTTTACATTGAATAGCATTTGCATTGTACGCAAAAGCCTTAGTTAGCCATATGTATGCATACCGTAGCATGATGCCGGGTATTATTCATATACACATCTGGACAAATAGACAGAAAGAATAGACACACGTATGATGTAGGAGGAGGAGGAGCTTAATAAGGATCGGAGGCAGATGGGCAACTCTGGTATCACATGGGGGGATTGGAAAAAATACAACTGGCAACAGCGAAGAACGTACAAGGTGAATACTAATTGATTCTTAATTTGCTAGCTCTGATGAATTACCGTCGCCAGTCACTTGAGGAAGGATGTGCCCGGAAATGTCTCGCAAATTTCGGAACAAACAAGGTCGACGTTTCGAATATATCAAACAGATATCAAATTTTGTTAATGATAGTTACGAACACGGCAATGATTAATTCGTTCAGACTGAGCCCAGAGCTCTCAAGTGCATTGATGTGTGCTCCTGGAAGATGTATGAGACTATGAGCCTTGTCCAGGCGATGATGTCACAAGATATGCTCGGAAGAGCGCCAGTAGCAGGAACGACAACCACTCCGTTTTCTTCCTAAGGTGTCATACACCAACAGCTCCAGGGTGGACCGAACATCCCAATGGCGATGTATACTGCTAGCCTCCGATCTGGATGTATCACTGGGCGTCGTTCGTTGCAGCTATGGCTCGTGAGTGCAGTGTGCTGCAATGATGCAAATGAGCACATGAAGGAAATTGTACCGCTTGATCAGTCGCGAGTAGTAGTGTAGGGAGCGTGATTTATCGTACCATGTCGAGATGATGATTCATATAAGGAATGAGGTTGCGGCGTGCTAATAGTAGATATTACAAGATTTCCAATACTATTCATATACTGTGTAGCACATCGAAACGATATCTATTAGATACGCATCAATATGTGACGGGTATGTACTGCATGAGCACATTAAATAGAAAATTACTCAATTGCCATCCTAATAATGATGTAACTGTGCAAATCTGCGGCTATACGTAGATGCGAAAGCATGTCCGCTCACAAGACTAAAGCGTAGCGTTTTTCTTGTAGTGATGTAGTGTTTGTCCCTTGACACTTCAAACGCACCACTTTGACCTTGTTAGTGATGCGCAAGAAGCGAAAATGCTAATTCATGAAGGGGCAGAGCAAATTTTGATCATGCGTTGTCGAAATTTGTTTTTGTTGCAACTCACTGATGTAGCTCACTTGCACAATAACAGCTAGACACACGCACTGAACAGCACACATGCACTTGCACAGCTAGCAGCCACATGCGCCTTGCAACATGGCCGCAATTGCATAGGACTTATAGACTCCGCCGCAAATAGCTATATGATAGTTCCCATGTGTGGTGCACGCACACGCACGCACGCGCAAAACACGTGTGCTATTTTTTGTGAATGTGAGTATATATGAGAAAGGCATGTGTGTTCTTGCTACGCTGTTGTTTACATCCACACATGTGCCAAACAAGTCACGACACGTGTGCTGACAATTGTCATGTGTTGCTGCAGTGCATGCAATTCGCACGCAGTACGTTGTGCAACGCAGCACCACAAATTTTGATTATCAATGTTCGCATCATTTATACATTGCAGGCTAGCAGGGTCTGATGCGCGCTTTGTCAGGCATGCATGCTAGCATGTTGCATGTGTGGTGTGTTCATGTGCACGCTGATTTGTGGTGCACGCTGATTTGTGGTGCACATGAGCTTGGAGGCACATGTGAAGACTGGTCGATGCACATGTCGCGCTGCATTGCACAGATACATTAGGATGACAATTTATATAAATTGAAAAAATTTAAACGTTTCATTACATCCGTCTCACATGTCTATACAGACCCACACACACACATGGGACCCTGTGGGTCCCACACAACTCTTCTCCAGCAGCTGCAAAACTGATGTTTATGAAGGTATAGGTAACAGTTTTGCACAGCTACATTGGGATGACAAATGAAAAAATTGGATGTGTTCGTTGTATCCGTCTCATGGGTAACCCATCTAAATGATGTAGCTAGCGTCGGCTGCTAGTCTATTGATAGCATCTGTGTAAACGCAAGCGTGTTTAGTTGTTTCTTCTCGCATGCTTCATTGTTTTACAGGTCTGATATATAACGAAGTATGTCTCTCCAAAAGTATGAGTACATCTCTGTTGCCATCTTTGTGGGAATATCATCCTGATGGAATCGCTCAAACAAAGAATCTACTTTTGGGCTAGGGTTAGTTTTGTGTGTATGCTCAGGAGCAATTTTAATCTGCTCATGAACCCTCCAATTTCTCCGCGCGGTGGTTCGCCTTCCTTTGCCTTATTTTCAACTTTTGGAGGGGGGAAATCTTTGAGATGTTTCCTATAACTATGTAAAGTTGTCACACAACTGCAGTCGCGCACTAAAGCCAGTGTTGTTTCGAGCTTCTTCTTCTGTGAACTTTCAATCGGATGAGGATATCCGAGAGCAACCGCGTCAAGGGTAAGCTTCCTCGTAGCACAGTACTGGATTGTAGCATATCGGTTATGCAGTTAGGACAAGTGTTTTGCGTGCATACATTCACGCACGTAATTACAACATCTAATGTGTAAGTCAGAGTTGGCTGAATATTTTCAACATCTCCTTGATGCTGAATTGCAAAGATAGTCATAATCTTGAAGATGAAAAAATGAGCGAGAGGTGAAGGGAGGGGGGGGGGGGCGAAACATCTACCTCCATCAGAACCTCGAGTACAATGTTCGAGAGCTTCGTCGAGAGTTGATTCTTGTAAGTTTTGAGAAGCTCCATCAAGTTCCTATTCCACCGCAGGTCTTCCGGATTTGTCCCCGGTTGCTCCTGATTTTCATCGTTGTTTCTTCCTGGTCTAAATTGCTCTTGCGATGAAGCAATCAATCGTTCTAAGCAAGAAGGCGAATCGTTCTTATCTGCGTCGTAGCGTGTGCGGTATCTCTGCACGAGTGTGGCAATTTCTTGAAGCGTAAGTCCACATTTAGAACAATACTGATATAAAAGGCCGATCAAAATCATATTCTTGGGAAAGATTTATTTTGTAAGTATTAGAAAAGAACACCTGAAGTAGATATGTGGAGAGGATTAGCGTTATCACGGACGGCTGACTCAGCTGTGCCTCCTTTTTCACAGTCGTCGCGTCCTCGATAGCATCCAGGGAAGCTATGTATTTCCGAGTACTTTCTGAGAATGGTTTCTGAGCTGCCTTCCAGTTGATCCATTCAAAGCAAACGTCCTTCAACTAGGGGGTAAATCCGCTTAGTGTGTGTCTACAAGATTTACAAAAACTCTGGACCTTTCGGAAGTCCGGAAATGAGTAACCATGATCAATTGGAATCAATTGATATTCGCTCTCTCCGAGAGTCTTCTTCACCAGGATATTTCCAAAATGCCGATCAAGGTTACAGACGCGAATATCCAAAATCCTGATTCGGATATATATATATATATATATATATATATATATATATTCATTAGGAATATACACGAGTGCCTCATGCTCTATGTTCATGATATTGTATTATTTAAGGGAGGAATGATGTGAAAGTTAGCACCCACCCCAGCTGATGGACACTTTCCACAGAAAATTTGGCTTCCCCTATGTAGCAGAGATAAGGAATCGTTTACTCTTACCCACTCTTAGAAATTATGCAAAAATAATGAAACCATAGTCATCAGCTGGCCCGTCATTTTCTATAAACTTCTGTATCGTGCCGATTTTGCCCTGCGATGCCGCACCCTTCTCTTTTCCAATAACAATTTCCGTTTTCGGGACAAAGTTCTGAGCATGTATGCAAGAGTGCCTTTTTATTTCCGTATTAGTGACATTCCGACGAGTTATCTGGTGTTCGTTTTTCAAAATTCTGAACCTTATGCAGGAGAAAAACTCCGACCTCGTTCCGGACAGTCTGCCCAAACTCTAATCCCTCTCTCATGGGAGCGAGTTCTGATTTTCCGTCCGAGTCTTTCTGCTCATTATCGATCGCTCTTTGTATCACGTAAGTGAAAATAATCAAATAACAATAATATATATATATATATATATATATATATATATATATATATATACATAAATATATATATCTTTAACATCACTTGAAAACATAGGCTTGGTTCTTGGAATCACGAATCTTTTGGGCTCCGTTCACTCCGTCGAGAAGTTTCTCGGTCGTAAACTCCACCTTGCCTGTTGGCATATCAGAAATTCCTTTTCTTTGGTTGCCTGTAAGAACACCAATTATACCGAGAGGGTGAACTTAACGCTCGCTCTGCAAACACAACAGCTCTGATACCAGACGATGCTCTTTTAAGAGCGTTCTCCCGCAGTTTTTTCTCAGCAGTAGATTCTCTGGTCGTTTCTGAAAGAGGTGGCTTGGCTGGAAATCCAGGTGGCGATTTCGATACTATGTCTGTCTGGCAGAACTCAAAACGAGGCG
Organism: Bigelowiella natans CCMP2755; assembly: GCA_000320545.1. Classification (NCBI taxonomy): domain Eukaryota; phylum Cercozoa; class Chlorarachniophyceae; genus Bigelowiella; species Bigelowiella natans. Next base: position 20,722 of record ADNK01000133.1, on the reverse strand, counting down.
GAACATTACCACTCGACGACATTGCGAGGTTCTGATGTTTGGAGGGGGCAGCGTAATGATTGCTGCTGGGTAGTACAGATGAAAATTAATAAAATGAGAAAAATCCGTGTCACTTGCTGAAACGCCTGGGAATCATGGAATAAGCTTTCACTGTAACGTCGAAGAAGATCCGTGTTAGTGTTGAAAATGAAAAATTGCCAATAAATTTTGAGAATGCTGGCATTTATCTGTCAGAATATAGATGTTAGTTAGATTTACATTTACGTGTCTCCATCAAAAACCTGTCCGCGTTAGTACAATGGTTAGTATTCCTGCCTGTCACGCAGGAGATCGGAGTTCGATTCTCCGACGCGGAGAACCTTCATTTTTTGGTTTTCTACATTTATGGGGATTTTTTGTTCCTGCGACACAATTTTTGGCTAACAATGTTCTTAAATCTCCGGACCAACTACCGGTGCTTCATTTTCGTCTTCCTTGCCCATCAATGCCCTTGGGATGGGGCGGTCGCGTTTGGAGCATCATGCATCGCATCTACAACACGTCTCTGCGGGAACGAGGCATGACCATCTTGCAGAACCTGGATTCTGGACACAGGAAGCAGGTGGAAGAGGACCACAATCGAAGAGTGCGCAGGATGATTTCTTCGGACTGTGAATGTAGCGCGTACCACTACGCGGGCACAAGTCACGTGCGACAACAAAGGGGTTGTCGCGGATATAGAATATAGATAACGTAGATATTAATACAGCATAGGCACGTGGGTTCCGGCGGGACTCATGGCAGCACACCGGAAGTGTGCTGCCCCACGTGCGGCGGCATTCGCGAAAGCTTCGCGAATGATTACGCAGTGCACGATTTAATAAAAATATAATCTTTAATAAAAATAAACACAACTCTTCAAAAGGAAGCAAACGTGCCTTCCCCCCCCCCTGCCTACTTGTGCACGTAGCGCCTCGGCCTGTGAACACCTTACGCGCAACAACCTTTGGCTTCCACAAACGGGAAACGATTTGACTAACAATGTCACAGCAGCTAGAAGAACAGCAGGACTTTGGCTCGCAGGCCGTGCAAGGGCACGAGCAGAAACAGGAAAGGAAGGGCGATACGGACGCTAAGGAAGGAGGAGGAACACCTCCACAGGCACCGCCGGGACCAGCACCCGGGATTAAGAAAGCAGATGCAGCAGCAGAGGCACTGGAGAACTTCTACGAGGCGGACGACGAGGACGTGGCCGCCGAAAGCAAGAAGGTCGTAATGGCATTACGAGCCTTGCGACCCAGGGCGAGCAACTACGCCAAACTGAAAGTATCGATAGAATACAAGTATCAGACACATGATGTTTGGGCAGCTATCATGCAGGACATCATGGATTACGAAGCAGACTTACCTCCAGAGTGGGCAGCTTTGTTTAGGAACGACGGGGGTCTGGGCGCCTCGCGGGGGACGACCCAGAGCACCGTCAAGCAGCAGCAGCCGGTACAGCGGAACACCCAGTTCATGTCTGTTAAAACAGCACCGGTTATGATAACGAAATACAACGGGAAAAGAGGTGAGGCAAGGAGGTGGTGGAAGAACGCTAGGAGTATACTCTGCGACTTTACCCCTAACCCCACCGAAAACGACAAGCTCAAATGGCTAGCTATAATAAAGCAAGCCATGGACCTTTACGAGACAGGCAGGACCCGGATCAGGCAGCTAGAGAAAATACACACTACAGTTAGTGGGCTACGAGACGTTGAGGCGATAATGAAGGCTTTTGTAAATGAACAGGATGCTAACTCCCTACCCCAGGCTATTAGAAAATACAGAGCAATGATGCAGCATGAGAGAGAACCTGTTAGAGACTTTGCCACGCGCTTCCAGGATATGATCGACGAACTACATGATTTTAATTACAACACAGGTGATGATCAGGCAAGGTTTGAAGAGTTCAAGTTAAAGATAAAGGAATCCACTTACGTTACGGAGAAAGGCTACACCACGATGGAGGCAGCAGTGCAGGCTATATCCCTACGCGAGCAGGAGCAGGACCGCAAGTTTACCAGCCCTAAGGTACCTGGCATAGGAAACATTAACGCTATTAAGCCGCAGCGAGACTGGTACAAGGACAGGGAAGGTAACCGACGTTGCGGATACTGCTCACGTAAAGGGAAACACACCGCTAAAGACTGCAGAGACAGGAAAGAAGGACGACCCAGGATGACGATCAGGCAGCTCAACGAACACTACGAGAAGTTAAAGAGAAAGAAAGGCAGAGGACAAGGATATAACAACAGCAAATGGCAAGGCAGCAACAACGGGAAGAACAATAAATATAAGAACAAAAAGCAGAACAGTATCAATGCTATACAGCAGCAGATAAACGGAATATTAGATCACCTTAAGCAGGCGCCGACGAAGACAGCAGTACCAGCAACGCAGGACCAAGACAAGCCCATGACCCTAGACGACATAAAGAACTTAGGAGTATGCAACATTAATGACGAAGACGCTAACAGGACTATCAAAGTTGCTATGACCAAGGTTAAAGTTAAAGACAGCTACGGAGACTACAAGAAACTACCTGCCCTTTGGGATAGTGGCAGCATGCCGAAGTCCTTCATAAGCCTAAGCACAGTAAGAAGGTTAGGACTATTGGATCAAGTGACTAAGAAAGAACGTAAATATGCTCAAGCAGACGGAAGCTCTTCCATGAAGACCGTCGGTGAGCTAATGCTAAAGCTACAGATACCTGGCAGCGACGCGGAGACCCAAATCAAGACCCGAGTAGCCATGACTTTATCCATGGAACTACTCCTCGGACAGGATGCCCTAGAAAAATTAGGGGGGGATCATATCATTCTACAATCACAAGATATACTTTGCTAAGTTGCCAAAGAAGTCAGGCAGGACCATCAGCCAGAACATGATACGGCTTGACGAGTGGACCTCTGAGTCAAGCGTTAATGCGTTAGAGTTTATGGACCTAGCGGACAACAAGCTACCTACACCTACCGAGCTACGGAAGAAGAACCCCGGCAAGACCATCCGACAGATAACGGAGCTACTGGACAAGACCCCCCCAGCTGATGATTGGGATATCGACAAGGGCAAAAAGTACATTAATAAAATATTAAACGAGAAGTACTCTGACATCACCAAGCCGACGACGAAGCCCTCCAGCAAGCTTACCCCAGTAAAGATCGAGCTAAAGAAGGGATACGAAGAGTGCATCATCAATGACCCAGAACATAGGCGACCGGAAGCGGACTGGGAAAAGATAGAGTGGCAGATCAATGAATGGGCAAAGGAAGGGAAGATAGAGCCAAGCAACTCACCATGGAACGTGAGACATGTGCTAGCTAAGAAACCTACTTACCCTTTCTTCCGCCTGGCGCACAACTTCATCCGCCACAACCGAGTAATAAAGAGGATCCAGACACCTACACCAAGGATAGATGACGTTATTGAACACGTCATAGGATACAAATACTACTCTTCCCTAGATAAAAAATGAATCATACATGCAGACACCCATCCACAAAACCTCCCGCCCCATTACCGCGTTCTCCAGCAGGCACAGGAAGTGGCACTTCGTCGTATTCCCTTACGGCCTAAGCATATCAGGGGATGCGTTCAGTAGTCAGAACTACAGGGCATACACACATGATGGGATGGCAAGGCCGCATCACCCCAAACCCCGAGAAAGTAGCAGCACTACAGCAAGCCCCTAAACCTAAGAATGCAAAGGAGTTAAAGTCATTCTTGCAGACTGCAGCTTGGATACTACGTAGGTTCTCCCCTACCTACGCTAGGACTGCAGCTGCTTTTACTACTGCTTACCGGAAGGAGAACTCTGTAGGCCTCAGCTTCGCTAAGGTGTGGGCCAAGGCTGGCCTTGATGCCCACTTCGATAACCTAATAAAGTTATGCAGCAACACCCTATTGAATGCTAAGCTAGACACTACTAGACCAGCTACCCTATGGACAGACTGGTCTAAGCTAGGTATGGCTGCTGTACTTACCCAAGACCAGCAGATCATACGGGTGTGGGGCAGGGCCTGCACAGCAGCTGAGGCCAAGTACAGCCCTACAAAAGGAGAGTATAAAGCCATGACTGAGGCGCAGAGGAAACTAAGATACTACCTGCTGTCGGTGCCCAGCTTCACCTTAATGACTGACCACAAGCCCCTCCTAGGCATCGACCGCAAGCTCGAAGCGCCTAACGATGAGTATGCAGCTATGAGGGCGGACACGGAAGAGTTTAGGGACAAGAGGACAGTGGTCTACGCACCAGGAGACAAGCAGCTTGCTGACTATTTCAGCAGGCTGTTCGAAAAGAAAGTCCCTACCCAGGTCACCCCTATGGTTAACGCGATTACCTTCGAGGACGGCGACTTCCTGCCTGAGCCAGAGGAGCTCCAGCACCTTCAAGAACACCTGGATAAATACAAACACAAGCATGAGGTACTTAGTGATAGGATATATGTATACACTAATAATGTTAGGCGTACCTACGTGCCACGGCGGACCAGGGGAGCCCTTCTCTTTACCGCCCATGGACCTGCACACGTAGGAGAAAACCATATCACTGCTCTACTCTACCATTACTACTGGCCCTACAAGCTAAAAGAGATAAGGACATACCTGCGTGGCTGCAGGTGCTCCAGCTTGAAGGCGGCAGGCGTCGCCACCAAGGAGTCCAGCAAGAGCCGTGCATCTAAGAAAATCAAAGCAAGGAACTTCTTAGATATCGTGCAAATTGATGTTTATAAGTACGATGGCTATCACTACCTTACCTTCGTTGATGTGGCCACTGGAAAGTGCTGGGTTAAAAAGATTATCAAGGTCAACGTTGCTAAGAAGAACAAAGGCTTATATAAGCAGAGGCTTACTAACTGCTACCGTACCTGGGAGTCTCAGCTCCAGGCTATCCCTGATGAAGTTAGCATAAACAAGATACCAAAGAAGTTACATGTGGATAATGAGACCTCTCTTCTACAGCTACCACACCCTAATATTGATGCCTCACCTGTATACTATGCCCAGTCCAACTCCAAGGTAGAGCGACTCCACCGCACCTTGGCCAACCTAAGCAGGATAAATAGCACCACACCAGACAAGATACAAGGGTTAGTAAACGACACCTTCACGTCTGGGGGAGGTATCAAGGATAAGGAGAGGGAAGAAGGCGACGACAACGACGACGATACCGAGAGCGAAGACGAGAAGGTCCCGTACGATGGCCGAGTTCTAAAGGAAGGACAGTATGTTAGGGCCAAGGTAAATCTGAGATCGAGAAATAAACAAGACCCCTTCTGGGGTGGCGTTGCAAAGGTTACCGAGAGGAAGGGGAGGAAGCAGTACTACATCTATGATGGGAACAGGGTCACCTTGCGCCACATCAGTCACCTAAAGAATTATGATATCGGTGAGAAGCTCCTAGAGGATGTTAAAGTAAACCCTACTGTGTGGGAGCGAGCAATGCCTTGTTTAGGACCCCGACCTAAGTTCGATGTGGAATATGGAAACAATAAGGTCAGGGTGAACGACGATTGGCGCATGAAGATTGTCTATCTAGGCTACCCTGGATTACGAAATATGGAGAGGGTAGCTATGAAAATAAAGGACGGAAAATATCAGCTACTCTACCTAGCTGTTCCCGACTTACCCTTTGAGCACTGGTATAAGGTCCTGGGGGACCTTGATGCAGAGGGCTGGTATGGACACGAACCTAAGGACGAAGGTGAGTTCTGGGTAAGCGACAAAGGAGATAAGGTTAGAGAGGAATCTATTACCTGGTGGTTGGTGAAGTTCCGAAAGCGATGAAGGTCTAAGGGAATAAGGAAGGAAGGAAGGAGCAACGTGACTTGGGGGAGGTGTAGCGCGTACCACTACGCGGGCACAAGTCACGTGCGACAACAAAGGGGTTGTCGCGGATATAGAATATAGATAACGTAGATATTAATACAGCATAGGCACGTGGGTTCCGGCGGGACTCATGGCAGCACACCGGAAGTGTGCTGCCCCACGTGCGGCGGCATTCGCGAAAGCTTCGCGAATGATTACGCAGTGCACGATTTAATAAAAATATAATCTTTAATAAAAATAAACACAACTCTTCAAAAGGAAGCAAACGTGCCTTCCCCCCCCCCTGCCTACTTGTGCACGTAGCGCCTCGGCCTGTGAACACCTTACGCGCAACATGAATCTTTTGAGGAGCGGTTGCAATGAAATCAAGCCTGATGTGCCAATCTCCAGAGTGTGCGTCTGGTCCAAACAACAAGTAGGTCGTCCCTCGTCTAATCTGTTCGCTGAGCATCTTGATCAATGGCAGGACAACGCTGGCACTCTGCTCAAGTTCAAGGCAAGGACTGGAGTGCACGGCACTGCTTCCCACATTGCTAGAATTCACTGCCTACCCACTGTGGATGCATGTTGTTGCTTGTGCTGTTCCGGCGCCGTTGAAGATCTTCATCACCTTCTTCCACACTGTCGCCACACTGCTGTGCACCGAGATGTCATGATGCGCAAAGTCAGGATCGCCCAAGGTTCATCCAACCTGCAGAACAGGATGGCCTTTGAAGATGGCGATGGCAGTCACAAGGTGAAAGTTTAGCTTGGGATGCCTTCAGGATCCAAGTTGGAAGACGCAAGAATTGACAGAGCTGTCAAGTGCTTCCTGTTGAAGGTGGAAAGGAAAAGGAGTCGCTGCAGGTCCAGGCTGGAACTGCCCTTTCATCGTGAATGAGTTGCCATGTGCTCATGGTGCACATTGCAGCACAGTGATCATGTCATGCTGAGTGATCATGTCATGCTCCAGATTAGCCCTCGCTAGATTTAGCTCGAGGCATTGCATTTCGCACTTTGTGAACACCTTGTCGTGTTTTGGAAGTGCAGTTTTCATTGAATTCTTGTTCTCATTCTCATTCCGATGAAACTGCAAACTTCCACGTGCAGTTTTTCATCATTGTTCTCATTGTTCTCATTGTTCCACACAACCTGCTGTGCAGTTCATGTCAATCAATTGTGCACATTGGATGTTGGCAACATCAAAAAGTCATTGCATTGTGTTGCAATTGCATTGCAACGTTTTGGAAGTGCAGTTCATCATCATCATTGTTCATTGTTCATTGTTCGTTCTGGCATTGTTCAAAGCTCTTGCTAGCTTGCACCACAGGAATCACTTCACAAAACGTCAATCATTCGAGTTGGCACCAAACGATCACGTCAAGTGCTCCACTTGAGTTGCTTCTCACTCGTCACTTGATCATCATTCCCAAATGTGCAAAACGGAGTTTCTTCCTTCCATCTTTTTTTCTTTTTTTCCTTCCTCCAGTTCTTGCTGACAGTTCGTGTGAGCTCCACTTTGGCACTGGCGGAGCTCAAGACCAACACATTCCAGAATTGTGGCACGCGCACGCCAGCACGCTAGCACGGTGCAGGCGTGCACGTGTGTGCATGAAAATTTGCGCACACTTGCATTTCAAAAACTCCAAGAGTCATTCGATTCCGACATGCGCATGCACTGCAAGACGCACGCGCAAGCAAGCATCTAGCTAGCGAGGGAAGGCCGGCTTGAGGCCCAGAAGTGGCAATTTTGAGATCATCGCATCGTGCACATCTAGCTAGCTACCTGGCTAGCTAGCTAGACATCTGTGCATCTAGACATGTTCGAGGCGGCTCATCGAAAATCGCATTCCAGCATGCATTGCTGGATTGTTGGATTGCTGATCAGCGCCAGCCAGCGCCAGACTTGCAGAGCTAGAGATGGAGAGCGCTAGAGCAGAAGAGATTCACAAGAGACACGTGCTCCATTGCTAGATTGGTAGCAGTCCAGTCTAGCTAGCTAGCAGTGCTCGAGCTAGAGAGTGCCAGAGTGCCTGAGTGGTCTGGTGCTTGCGACCGTCCAGCCACATTAGCTCTAGAGCTCTAGAGCTAGAGCTAGAGCCCAACAGTGTCTAGATTTGGCCATGTCTAGTACGTGCTTGTGCTGCATCTGTTCTGCAACTTCCGGCCCCAAATTTTGAAACTTGCATTGAGGCCACAGTGCCACAGCTTGCTAGCTCGCAAAACTGACCTCATTCGATTGTTTTTGGTGCCCCCATCTGTACACCATCCATGAGTCAAGCACATCGCGCCACAGCATCGTGAATAGGTGAGATAGGCAACCCTTGCCGTCCAATTCTTGCTATGCAGAGCCTGAGCTGCCACATCTAGACATCACATTGCGAATGCATGTTGGGTTCTGTTATGTGCACTTTAGCTTCTTAATTAATTCAAGGTTTAAATGGCGACAGCATGGAAAAAAAATCCATGAAATTGAATTCCCTGGAATCTAGGGTCACTACCGATCTCGGAGAAATGAAATTCCTGTGTGGTCATTACATATGTTCATGCGAAATTCGCAGGAAGAAAAACTACCCAGATCTGGGTCACACCAGGAGGAATGGTACATACATCATCATTATGAACAAATATCCCTGCGATTCGGTCCCAAAAAACGAACATGCATGAGTTGAAAAAAGTCCAGGGAATTTGATTTTTTAAAAAAAAAGGTAGATTTTTCTGAAAAGAAAGTTTGTGCACACAGAAGAATTTCTGCTTCAACATTAACAATACCACTTGAAATCATTGATATTGTAAAGCTACAGTCATTTTAGTGTTCATGTCTCAAGCAATCTGGAGTTTGGAATTGTGATTTAGTATTATCCGAGAGTTCTATTGATTCGATATCCAAACAGGAACTTGTAAGACTCAAATGAAACGACTAATTATCTTTTTCGTTACTCTTTAATCTTTTTATTTTCTGATATGCCTGGCGTGTATGCCGTATATACTGTTCATTGCACTCCACAAGATATAATATACGATGGATTACATATGGACTTTATTCGAATTTAATGAATGAAAGTGTCTGGTCTCCAGCTCTTAGCAAACGAGCCTTCGTTAGTTTGTACTGAATCTAACATGTTAGCTCCCCAATGCCCTGGATCGAAGGATGACATTGTTTCCGGGCCTAGCGGTTTGTATAGGTTCGCAAGGCGGTCGCCATTTCCGTCGGCTTTAATTCCACCCATCTCAATCCCCAGAAGAAATTCAGAATTGCTTCTCCGTCTCTTTATCGCGCTCTTCAACGATTCATCCCTGCACCCGAAAGACTCCGTATCATGGCTGCTGCATGAATCGTCATCGAAGATGTTGCTGTTGCTTGAGAAACATAGTGAAGATGGTATGGTAGGTCGTTCGAAGATGCTCTCGTTTTTCCTATGTCTTTTAACGCTTTTGCCTGGTACATCTCTTTTAAGTTTCAAATCCTCAGATGGTTTCTTACTATCTTCACTTCGATTATCCTTCTTGACATCCGTTGAAGTTTCTTTTGCGTTAGGTGTACAGACTTGTGAAGAGGATCCTTTCGTATCTGCGTGTATTTTAGAAGTAGTATCATTAGAATTGGCAGCCTCCTGGGAATCCAGTTTTTCATTAAGAGCGTTCTCGCGGTCGCAGCGAATCTTATCGAGATCTGCCATCTTTTGATATTTTCGTCTTTGCTTCTTTGTGAGAGCTTTCCATTTGGTGCCAATTGTTCGAGCTACCGATTCGTTGTGTTGCATACGATCTGCAGAATTTTTGGCCTTCTTCTTAACTTTTTTCCAAATGCTTGCGTGAATTTCAAGCTGGAAGAAGTTGTACGCGGTCTTTGGACGAAGGAACTTACGTTTTTTTACTTTCTTGGTTGCTGATGGTGGAGCCTTAGTCTGAACATTACCTTCGACTTTCTCGACGGCTTTCCTATTCCTCTTCCTCAGAGTGGTTCTAGAAGTCGATACGGCAATCCGAGAATTAGAGTCAGAAGAATTCTTCCAGTTTGATCCAACTTCAGTCGGCCGAGAATCTTTGTTCGAGCTTTCTTGTTCCATTGGAAGAGTCGGAGAGACTGCACTTCCTCTCAAAGCATGTCCATATTTCATTATATTGTCTCTAATATTGTGCGATTTGCCCAAGGTGAATGCAGCGGATTCGGAGTCGCCATAGATTGTACCAGCGACACGGATTGGAGGCCTGAAAAATGCAACCATTGAAATGAATACAGTAACCTAAAGGTCACTAAACTCTTCACTGTTTTAAATTAAGGTTTAGAAAAGAAAGAATTACCTCCGAATCGGAATAGATCCAGGCGCTCTGATTTTCTTTGTCAATAGCCCCGTGGTGGGATTAAATTCAAGAACGAATGAGTCTTCTACAAGGAATCCAGGTAAAATAGACAGGATTTTAGGTTCAGGAACAACGGTACGAGTTGATTTAGGACTATTGGAAGAAGTATTGCGAGATCGGTCGATGATATCATTAGAGATGAACAGCTCGCGGGATGATTTCTTCCTCGCATTTTTATCCTCCATTGCCTCGATCTTTACTTTTGCAGGATTTTTCTTGGAGGGTGGTCGTTTAATTGACATCTAAAATTATACAAAAAATATTTGTGCCTCCAATTCAATAATCCTTCAATGATTGTTGAATGAATTTATCCATTATCTTATATGAGGCTGCGAGACATTGACTACCATCTATCTATTAGTAGGGTACTTACATAGAGCAAAATGGCATCAACACTTCAATATGAAACCGCCCAAACTCAAGGGGAATCATCCCCATTCATAATTAAATGAAAATGTGAAAAGGATAACCTGTGCGTGGTTGGTCCCTTAGGAGTTAGCGTAGAGTAAATTTACTTGCGGAGGGGCGGCCTCCGTTCCGAATTAGGTTAGAAGTCACTTAATTCTTGGTGACTGCTCTTCAGTTTTAACAAAATGAAAAAATTCATGGAAATTTTAAATGACGACCATCCATATTTTTTAAGATGGTAATATTTCTCCTAAATCTAATAATTGACTTTGTTCCGCAAAGGATTATCTAGATCTGAAATTCTCTTGTTTCTTGCTCTCAGATTAAATAGCTGCTGCATGCTAATTTAATTTTACTATCTTTATGAAATATACGATAAAGTATATTAAAATATACAAATAGACATGTCGTATTAACTTTCAAAGAATCATTCCGAACAGTTGAGCAATATTTTTGAGTTTGAATATATTATTCAGCAATATTTTCTATTCATGAGAAAGTAAAACCTTTCTGATGGCTGTAAAATATTCGAGAAGTTGCAAACAATTTTTAGTTCTCCTTCATTTTAGGAAAATATACTGTTTTAAAAAAGTATTCCAGTTCTTATAATTATTTAGCCGTAAGGTTAACCAGATTTGTGTTTACGGTTGTAAAATAAGAGATCAAAGTTTTAAATCCTAAAAAAAAAAAAAATCACATTGATGATATATGACAAACTATGCTATATTTTATTGTCGTATACATGTATCAAATTTGATTACATTCTTCTATAAAGATTCGTAACATTGGCATGGTCAACAAAACTGCCAAAATGTAAGATTTATAAAATAAAATTACTTTGACGTATTATGTTATGTGTAAATGGAATTTTATTTGTCGCATCACATATATGTAATTTATTTTGAGTGTAAAGAATTATTTATTTAATCAAAGCAAGAGAATCTGAGCACAACTTTTGAAACCATTAATTATTTGCCATCCTAACAACACAAACAACTCAAAAAGTGGATCAACCACGAAAATGCTGGTTATTTCCATATGGATTTTTACATTTTTTTGTGTCAAGAATTTTTTGAGGTTTCGATTCTAACAGTTAATTCTCTTGTTTTTTAAGGCCCATTTAAAAAGGTATGGTATGTAATACGCCAGTGTGTACTCTTTTTCAAGGGAAAAATCTCGTTAACCTTTCTCAATGGCTGTCGAAAGGCCCCTGATGAATGGCAAAAGTCAATTGTGAAACCAATTCATCCATGTGAATGCTTTCGGGCCATTTCTGAGAGCCTTTAAGGTAAAATATCCAAGTCACACAACATTATTTATCAATCTCTCGAGATTCTCTACAAAAGGATACCGTAGCACATCGAAGTGGATATTTCTGTAGATGGAAATGCATTGTCCAAGAAATTTCTTGATCAATTCGAATCTCTTGTTGATGAGACATTATTGTTCTTGCAGATCACCTGGAAAACAACAACAGGAGGCTTAAGACACAACATTTTCAAGGAAAATTCCCTTCATTTTAGATAAAGTCGCATAATTTGAAACTGAAAATGTTCGTGTAAAATCTCGTAGAAATCCCCCAACAAGACCTCTGTATGCGCCATACATATCATTCATTATCACAATTCTAATTAAATATTATGTAACGACATAACAACATTAGAATAAATAAAATTATTGGGAGCATATAAAAATATATTACAAAACATTAAAGTCTGAAACATTTGCTTGAGATAATCGGTGCTTGCTTGCAGGTGATGGTGGCGTAGTTTGCGTTCATAAGCTATACCTGTTTTTTTTTTTATGGAAACCTGGTGCAGCAACGAGCAGTGTTCGTTAATGTTGCTGTTATTACTTAGGCAAAGTGCCATGCCCACACAGGATCCAATTACGCTAACTTCTCATGACAAACGTTATCATGTTCCAAGTAATACAAATCCACAAAATATGTATCAACCATTTATCCCCTTTCTATTTCTTTCTCTCTCTCTCTCCCCCCCCCCCCCCCCTCTCTCTCTCGATCATGCATCTCCTTCCCCTTCTATATCTACCTGGTATTAACATTGAGGGATATTAGTGAGATATGCAATGGCGTAAGCTGATTCTCCGTTTGTTGAAATCACAGTCGTACTGCACAACCTTCCGCGCGTCCAGGCGCTCCAACAAGCATTAGACAGTTTGGAACATCTTGATAAGGTTGTCTGTTGCGACCTTCCAGAGACTGGCACATCGATTAACTGAAGCAATTGATCTTTCTCCCACCTCAGACAATTGACGATGCGTTCAGTCGTGTTTCCGCGCGGATAGCTATAGAGCGTCAGAAATTCGAAGGGATTGTGAAGAGAGTTGACGTATGCCGCTCTAAAGTCGAGACGCTTGAAAGGGAGGGCAAAAAAAGGGCCACTACAGTGTTTTCGGCATGCAAGTAACAAACCCTAAATGACCCACTCTTCTTTGGAAATATGAACACATCTTTAGAACAGCAATAAATAGTTATGCGGCATTTGATATAAATATCTGGTGTGGTGTTTGATTTGTAGCACCTAATTTAATATTACCCCACCTACCTTTATAGGTATCCCGCTCCAGAGTCATTACCAGCTGTTGGCCGACTTTACAACGAGGACACCAACCATCTTTCAAGGCCGAGTTGGACAAGTGTTAAGCTTACGCAGGCAGACAATAATGCCACCGCTGAACGAGCAAACACTTCCGAGCTGTTTATTGATCTCACAAAGCTTTTGGAGAAGAATAGTCCCGGGGAGGAGGAAAAACGGAAAAGACAAAGTGCGAAGGAGGAGGGCCTAGGAAAGTTGCCAGGCTATCTACCCTCAGTGAGCAGCACTCTGCTCTTCAACTCGAGCGAGAATCCGTAACAAAATAACGATTTTGATAAGAAGAATGAATGCACATCGGCCACTTTGTCCTCTTTGTTTGTTGACACTCCTCCCCCTCCTCCTCCTCTTAACCTGCTGCATGTCGCTTATGTCCATGGGGAAATATAATAACATGCTTATTTGCCATTCTTCCCATGATCTGTTCTTCACCATATTCGGCACTCTTCTCGTTATCAGGTACAAGGACTACTCATCATTTGACAATTTAGTTTCCGCTCTGACGAAGGAGAAAGACGTCGTACAAGACCAGGAGCTTGCTGCAGCACCCCTCACACTGGTAGAAGGGGCTGATCTACCCTCCTTCGACAACCCGATGGAGGCGCTCAAGTACAATCCACAGATTGAAGAGCTTCCCACCCTCGACCTTCCAGAGAATCTTCCTCTTGGCCAGCTCGCTGACATCTCATTCCTGTCCCAGATGGAAGGCTCCTCGATCGCACCGTCGCTTGGAAACCTAAAAGACCTCAATATGACTGATCTCAAAGACTTGCCGCCTATCGCTGGACCCTCCAAAAAGCAGCCTCAGCAGGGAAATATGGATCTTCCAGAACTGCCCGACATTGACTTGCCACCTGCTGGTGGGACATCTGATCTTCCTTCAGGTGCAGGTGGGGGTAGCATTCCTCCACCGCCAGTAGCTGCTGGGGGGGGAGCGCCCGGTGCTGCATCTGGTGAGAGAGGGAGAGAGAGAGAGAGAGAGAGAGAGAGTATGAAAGGAAGCATGTATGTTCCATTTCAATTGCAAGTTGCCAGAAAGACAGTACCGAGTAGTATGTTTGATGATGAGCACCACAACTACTACAAGCAACATTGCCTCATTAATAATACAACATAATACTCCTGAAAGGCATCCCTCCACCTCCGATGCAAGCGGGTATTCCTCCTCCTCCTAGCCTTCCCCCTGTGGGAAGTGGATTGGCTCCCCCACCGCAAATGGATGGCGGTCTGCCTCCCCCTCCCAGTGCCACTCCGGCTGCAGAAGCCCCCGCACCAAGTAGTAGTGACGGCGGCGGCGGCGGCGGGAGAAACGACCTCCTGATGGCTATCAGAGCAGGGAAGAAACTCAAAAAAGCCTCCAAAAAATCCAGCAAAGCAAAGGCAAGAATTAGGAGAGGGAATGAGGGGGTGGACGAGGGGGGCTAGGAAGGAGGAGATACGGTTTTCATCACTCGATACTTTCATCCACGCGTGCATTTTTTCATGAAAATCTCCATGCCTGGAAGATCGTTCATATTTTCAGCTCATATAATAAATAATTAATATGTATATTATATATATATATATATATATATATATATATATATATATCATATTTATTTATATATTTATTGCAGAAAAAGCAAGAACCTCCCCCCATGGATATGATGGGCCAGTTGCGAGCGCGCCTCGCTCGCCATCGAAAGGCCATTGGTGGAAAAGTGGAGATTAAACGGCAGTCACTTGCCATTCCTAGTACCAGCAAGCTTCCGAAAAGAAGTCTACCGAGAAGAAACACTTTGGCGCCCTCTTCACCACGCAATTCGCTTCCAAATTTGGACGACGGTAAGACATAGATCACGATTGCGTGGAAGGCTTTGTCCTGTGTGTCGAAGAGAGAGAGAGAGAGAGAAATAGAGAGAGAGTCGGAGATTGTGATGAGGCATAAAATGACATAAAGAGGAGGAATAATAATACCCATCAATTAGCAACGCCGCTTGCATCATTTTCCTACTTAAAACTCTTATTTTTCTTGTTGCAGGTCCATCATCGTTATCTGAGGAAAAGCATGCATCTACCGGCGACGCGCTGCCCAGCTTAGACGAGGCAGATGAACAGCTCTCCACACAGATTCTGACTGCCAAACCTCCCCCTAGGATCATTGAGGAAGATGATGACGATGATGATGACGACGGATGGGAATCAACGTGAGCAATTATCTGTGGGAGGCCACGTAACGTCGCACCCAAAGTAAGCACTGCAGCCAATCCAATTTTGCATGCAGATCGAATGTATTTGGCATCGCTGCGACGAAACGAGAGCGAAGCATTGTCTCACAAACATGCTATTGGCGCAGTGTAACGCATGTGTCTACCTAGCGGTTAAAGGCGATCGATACATCGATACTGTGTATGTACGTTGTGTAAATGATGAAAAGCGGCATGTACAATCACTACGTACAGAACATGAACAACGTGGTCGAGGTTCATGCACATAGGCATGTACACGCCTAGACGCGACTCTTGTCTGCTTGCCATGCTATATAGCATGGTAGACTGTAGCTGCATGACATGCATGCCACGCATGCATCCATGACCTATAGATGGCCAACAAAATGTCAGTATGTCCATCATTGACTGCACAGCTAGATGTAGCAAATGGGCGCATGTATAAGTGCGCGTAGTGTGTTGTTGTGCTAACAATAGACATAGTGCTACATCGACGTACACGCATCGCAATAGCAGTGTCTAGGTGTGCACAATGCATGCATGTGATGCGCCATGCACACCATCTAGCTAGCTAGCCGTGATGACTGTATGTACAATCGCATGCAATGCTACGTACTACAGCAGCGCTTTAGAGCTCGCTCTTAATAAGCACAGGCAAACCAGTGATTCTTTGAGTTTATTGCATGGTTATTATACCGACTGATCACATGTAGCATGCTGTTTCGTTAAGTAGTATATGCAATAATGCAGTATCGCATATGTGGCCACACACGCACGCACCATTATATAGCATCCACATATTACCCTGCTAGCCTGCTGCTACATCCGCATGGCGCATCGTTGTACTTGCTTTGCTTATATTAATACCAGATAATATACGATACTCAAGCCCGCTAGCCCAGCTATTTTCATATATATATATATATATATATATATATATATATATATATATATCCTCAGTTTTGATTTTCCAATAGCCCATAGTCCCAGCAATTATTATTATTACTACCACCCGGTGACATATTGGATGAATTTGCTAGTCGTAGCTTAAAATACTTTTCCTCCGAACGGGTTTACCCCTCCCTGTATCGACCGATAAACAACCATCAAACACAGCCATGCGCAGTAGCATGCTCACGCTGAACAACATCCTGCTGTAATGTCTCTAAAGCCAACACAGCTATCTGCATAAAAGACAACAATCTCACCCCCACCTTTGAAACGCCCTCTTCCAACGGAATCTCGTCGTACTTCTTGCTGAAACCGACCTTCACGTTACCGGCAAGTGCGAACATATAAGTTGTTTCGCCACGACGACGACGATGAAGAAGAAGAAGAAGAAGAAGCAGAAGAAGATTGTGCAGAACATGATAGTGGCGATGTTGTTCTTGGAGCAACTAGCTATGAAAACGACGAGGACGATGATGAGCAGAATGCAAGAAGAATAGTGGTAGTAATTGTTCGTTGGTAACCCCTTTGCCCCCCCCCCCCCCCTCTCCCCGCTCTTCCCCTGTGGAGCGCGCTGCTGCACTAATACTATTATTTCCACAGTATTACTACATATATAATCAATTCATAATCATCATCATCAATAAAGGGAAGCAAACCACCCTGTCCTCCTTATTGCAGCAGAGAAGCATAGACACCCCAACGAAAATAGCGCCCCCCTAATCATCAACAAAGTCGTAGTAACGAATGAACAACCACAGGGCGGACTTGTGTATCATCATAAGGGCTATAATACTCTCTGATTATTCTCTCCTCTTCAGGATGGAATATGTCGCTTGTGCTGCGAATTGAGTGGTGATAAACGCACCGCGATGATAGCAAAGTTTCGGAGGCTAAAGACTGACGATGAGGAGCCGCCCCTTCGATCGTAGAAGTCCTGCTGATATCTCCCCCCACCCCCGCCGTATCCCCCCCCGCCAGCGCCAGAATAGTCAAGACCACCACTGCCTCCACGCATCATCCTGGGTGATAGTGATAGTATATTTATTCGCTTATTCCTAGGCGAGGGATCAAGTAGTAGTAGTAGCACACTGCATCGTTGTCAGTTGAAGAAAGAAGATGTACGATAACACGACGAACAACAACAGCATGCTGACCCTCTACCTTCTCACTTCTCTCTCTACCCCTCTCTCTCTCTCTCTCTCTCTCTCTCTCTCTCTGTGTGTGTGTGTGTGTCCTCCTCTCACCAGTCTCCATGCGTATCCAGTAGTGGATGGCTGCTAGCGTACGACGACCCTCCTCCCGATGGTACAATCGCATTCGTCCCCACGATGCTCCCAGGAGCGCTGTTGCCCCCCCCTGTTGCGACCATCACCGATGGAACATCAAGTGCATCCGTGGGGGGGAGGGACTGCTTCGTGATCTCGCTCAGCTGACAGTGAGCAAGAAAAGAGCAGTAGCAATGAATAGGCGCGAGAGAAGACGAAAAAGGAGCGAAAGCAGCAGCACCATAACAACATCACCACAAGGCCAGAATAGCATTGATTCTTGAGGCGTGGGCGTCGGTCATTCTTCACCCGTAGATACTATTATTTCCATGCCACCACTACTACTACAACTACTACTACCACTACTTCTATGCTTTGTGACAAGTATTCTACTACAACTACAACTACAATAGCAAGAGCAAGAGCAACAACAACTCCTACTACTACTACTACTACTACTACTATGCTAGTATATGACAACAACAAACATCAACCCGCTGCTCGACGGGGTTCCCAGGAGGACAAGCGTATTCATTGCACAGAACGATAACGTCGCTTTCGATGCTATCCCTATGCTGGAGGAGCTGCACTTCTATCTCGTCCTCAGTGACGCCCCACGGTTGCATGGCCAACAGCACCACGTCGTATACCCAATCCTGTAGCGACTGGTATTCGTCATCATACTGACGAGAAAGGGCGGGGGTGGATTGAAACACATATCAGGTCAATTCGTCAAGGGACGAGGAGGTAGCTGCTATCGGTGACTGACTCTGGAGCTTGCCTTCCATATCCCCCCCCCCTCCCCCCTTTTTCACACGTCCTCCTCCTCCTCCTCCTCCTCCTCCTCCTCCTTCACTATTATTTCTATTACCATGTCGTCGAGGATAGGAAAGATGAACTGAATCTGCATCACGCCAGGGTTACTACTGCCACTTCCTCCTCCCCTACCCCCCCCGGTAGAAGAGGGATATTGTCTGTAGTCCTCTCCCTGCAGTGGTAGGAGAGGGAGGAGGAGGAGTTGTTAGTGGTAATAGCAGTGATGATGAACATCCAACATGATAAAAGAGAGACGATTCTCTCGAAGCTCCACACGTAAGCAAGGCACTATTCATATCTGATAAGCAAGCTCTCAGCATGCACACACACACACACACACACACACACACACATCGTCACACATTGTTAGTCCGTTTGTATGTATGGGGTTGTTTGTATTTATCATGTTGAAGGGGAGGGGGGGGGGGGGGAAGAATGCATAAACGTACTTGGATATAATTGCCGTATTGCCCTCTTGCGCCTCTGCTGCCGCTGCTGCTCCGCATTTGTGTGGGGTAGGGGGTGGGGCTGCGGGTAGGTGTGGAGTGCCGAGATGACGATGAAGACGATGATGACGAATAATGCGAGTCTCGACTTCCAGACGAGGAAGAAGAAGAAGAAGAGTGCCGCTTGTCGTTTTTGCTCTTGGAGTGATGATGACTCGTTGATGACGTCGAGCTGTTGCGGTAGTGTTGGGTTGAATTTGTGTTTTTTACCCGGCGGGTCATGGCAATTTTACGAGAAATTATGATACGCATTAATTAACAAACACATGTGTGCAGCATGAGTGTGTGCTCGATAAGTACAATATAGGAGTCAAAAATTGCCCCATGCGTACCACCTTGGCATGCTCTTCGTCGTCTTTTTGCTAGGAGAGGAGGGATTCTTCTTCTTTTTTCGTGGTGTTGTGGATTTGATGACCACAGGTTTGCTGCTGCTACCGACAACTGAAGGAGGAGAAGAAGAAAACGATAATTATGATAATAGCAGATTATATCACACACACACACACACACACACACACACACACACACATTTAAAGGCACAACTAAGGCAAACATGAGCGCATAGTACCAGGGTGAGGAGTCGGCGCTCTCGTTGGTATGCTACGTGAGCTGATGATAATACGCACAACAACAGAAGCTCAACAGCGATTCAAAAGCTACATTACAAACACGCACATAGAGAGATAAGGACGCACATACATACGGACAAGAGTATCAATGCCTCTGTGTTCTTCGGCGACCGACACTATCATTTTCATCATGATCATCGTTATCGTCGTCGTCACCATCGTCATCATCACCATCGTCATCATCATCATCATCATCTTACGGTGTCTTATCCTTCCTCGGTAGGACTTCGATCTTTGCCTCGGTGACGTAGTCTTTCTTGTCCACATCGTATACGCGCCACGACCTCTTTAGCACCTGTAGATGGAAAGGGGGGAGGGGAGCAACAAATTAGACTTTCGATATGTGCATACAATATAAATATATATATATATATATATATAATATATATATGTGTGTGTGTGTGTGTGTGTGTATTTAGATATTTTTTTAAAATGTATGCATGTAATGTTGATGATAACAATAGGGGAGGGGAAGAAGAAAAGGCATGATCTGAATCGGCTTGCTCACGATTATGTGTATATTTATCATCATCGTCGTCGTCAGTAAGTTGAGGGGAGGAAAGGCATCAAGCACCCTGTCAGGAGTGAGCGCCACCGTCGCCCCTTTCGAGGAAAATGCCTACCAAATCGTGCAGGTTGTAAGATGTAACAGCACTTTAGAATGACACGTTTAATACAATATGCATCGAGGCCCTCTTCTTGTGAGAGAAAGAACAAAATCAAATCACTTCTGCTGCTTACCAAAACTAGGCCGTTTTCGTCCAGAGATGTCACCATCTGTGTGGCAAGAGAGGGGGGTGGGCAGGGTGAATAGGCAGGGTGAATAGCAGCAAAGACGATCGTCGTGATGATGATTTGGCAAGGAGCAGGTTCGGGGGCAATGATAACACAGTCCCAACATGAAGAGGAGAGGGAGAAGAGGACATGACACGAACTATTGCTACTACCGATAATAGAGCACATTAACTAACATAATTGTGATATAATACAGTGTGTGAGTGTGTGTGTGTGTGTGTGTGTGTGTAATAAGCACACACATACACACACACACAGAGAGAGAGAGAGAGAGAGAGAGAGAGAGAGAGAAGATCACACCTCCCAGCTCTTCGTATCTGGGTTATATACAATATG